>VXBT01013908.1:182180-254973 GCA_013400235.1 Oriolus oriolus
ACAGATTCCCCCTCACCCTTCCCTCCACCGTCATGGCGACATGAGGAGCCCGCCGGCCACCGCCGCCGCCGTCGCCGCCCCGGGCATGGGCCCCGCACGGTGCTGAAGCGCCGCGGAGGAGCCCCGGCGCCGCCGCCCCGCCATGGGGTGCTGATGGCTGGGCCCCGCCGGGCACCCCGCCGCCGCGCAGGGGAGGTGAGAGCCGGGAGTGGACGAGGGGATCCGGGGGGTGTGGGGGGCGTACGCCGTGTGCGCACGGCATCGCTGTGCAACGCTGTAATTATAAACGCTGTAATTATACACGCGCGAAATAAACGCGCGCAAAGCATCCTGCGAGCGGTGCTTTGTGCGCTCCTGCGGATACGGTGCTCGTCGGTGCCGGCGCGGGTCCCTATCCCGCCCCTCCGCCGTGACCCCCTGCCCCATGCAGGGGCTCAGCAGCGCATCTGTGCCCCAGGTGTGACTCTGGTCACAGGTCGACACACGGGATTTACAAGCATTGGATGTTAAGGGGTTGGAATGCACCTTAAAGATCACGTAGTCGCAACCCCTATGCCATGGGCAAGACACCTCCAGGTGACCAAATTCTTCCAAGCCCCATCCAACCTGGCTTGGAACACTTTCAGGGTTGGGGCATCCACAGCCTCCCTTGGGCAACCTGTTCTAGTGTCTCACCACCCTCATAGTAAAGAATTTCTTCGGAATATCTAACCTAAATGTCCCCTCTTTCAATTTGTACCCATTACTCCTTGTCCTATCGCTACAGTACCTAAAGAAGAGTCTCTCTCCAGCTTCCCTGTAGGCCTCCTGGTTTTGGGTTTTGTTCCCTTGTCTTCATGTACTTCATTTGCAGAGATGGGCTGCACTCTATCCCCTCTTCCCTCTTAGCTCTCCCGTCTGCGACGGAAGAAGTTTCCATGGAGGAAGAGCGGGATTGTGTTCTCTAAATCCATCTCCAAAGGGGTGAACTGAAAGGAGTGAGATTGCCAGGGGTTTCTGTGCCTACAGTAGAAAGCAAAGTGACAAAAAAAACCTCCTGAAAAAAGCGTCCATTGAACACAGAAAAACCTGCTATCCTGTCCTCCCCTTTTGACACTGTGAAGGCGGGAAAAAGGAGCAATCCCTCATTTTACCACTCTTAAAAGTAAGGGTGTTAGACAGCAGACTGATTCAAGCTTGAATTTAAAAATTATTTCAGCATCAGCCTTTGTCTGCTCCCCAACATTTCTTTCTGTGGTTTGCTGTAACAGCACGTACATGGCACAGCCCCTTTTTAAGACTGAAGGGTGAGATTTTTTTTTAATTAAATGTTTAAACTGAGCAAGATGCAAGTGGTGCATGACATGCTTGGGAAAGGGGAGCATCTCCCCTTTGCGTGGAGGCGTGGCAGCTGTGCCCCCCACCTCCGCCCCACTGCAGGTGCACCTGAAGCCCAGGTCAGGCGAGGTGAGGGTGTCTCTCATAAAGCAAATCACGGCATCTTTTCCTTGTCTCGAGGGTTGGATTTTGGATCCCTGCAAATGATTCAGATTTGGCTGTCAAGTAGTTCGGCTGGCTTGTAGGGCAGGGGGAGGGCTGGTTCTCCTCAGTGCCTACACAGACCTTGGCGTGGGATGTGGGAAGCTGATTTTTTGGCTTCTCCCCAGCAGGAACTGAACTTTCACATGGGGGGTGTGTGTATATAGATACACACACACACACACTTTTCATTGTCCTTCGCCCCCATGTAGAACTTAGGTACAGTTTGGTGTGGCAGAACTGCTCTTAGCTGCTGCTTTTACTGTGTTCCGTATTCTCAAGTCCTGCACTTTATTTGGTCTGGAACCCTACTTAAGAATACTGATATTGCCTCTGGTGAGAGCCTTCCTCTGCCGAGATCCTGTCTACAAAAGGTCCTCCTTGCTGGATGGCAGCTGGGGCCAGGCTTGCCCGCTGTTCCATGTTTGGGGTGTCACAGGGCTGCAGCCCGTGCTGGCGAGAGCCCGCAGCGGGCAGGAACTGCGGGGCGTTCCTCTGGTTGAGTCTTGGGAGCTGTGTTTCTCTGTCTCCAGACCTGTCTTCCATCTTATAGTAACCCTTTGATGCCGTCAACATTTATGAGTAAATGAGCTGTTTTCCTATTTTCAGGCGGTTCCAGTAACATGTACATACATTATCAGTTTAATCAGGGGTCGGTCCAAGCGTGAGGCTGTTCAGTCCTGCTGTCTTTGCTCACGTCACTGCCTTGGGAGAAGCTTTTTGGTGGAGCAAGTGTTCGGAGCTTTTTAAAGCTTTGAGCATCTCCCCTGTAATTACAGTCTCTTTCATTTTCCATTCTCAGCCTTTCTGCCCTCACCTGCCTCTTAGCGTTCCTCACGCACAGACTGAAATGAGACCTCCAGCAGTGTCCCTATGGTGGAAGGTGCCTTCCCTCAGGGCCTGCTGGAAGATGCTTTCCCTTGCACACCTTCAGCCATCCAATGGTTAAAGCAGTAATTAGTCTTGACCTCATGCTGAACTGGCTTTTTGGGCACATTTATATTCACAGGTCTAATCTTTGTGTTTTTACGAGGCACATTCTATATTTAGGAAATAAGGTTCAGCATCATGCTGATGTAAATGATCCATTTGAACTGGTGATGGAAGGGATAGATGAAGCTTCGGCAGTTTATTTCACACTGAGAGATTTTTAAAAGGTCCGGCAGGACCAGTGGCCTCAGGAGAGCCAGACATCTTATTTTGACTGCCAAATGATAACCCTTAGGACTCGATTACCTGAGCATGGACCAAACTGTGAGTGAAGAAGACCTGCATCTCCAGATGGAGTGAAACACGGCTGTGGGATCTGGATTCCTCCCCTGCAATAGAATGTGTGCCCAGAACTAACTTGCCCAGGAACCTGCCTGTCTATGCCTTTTTCATCTTTGCTCACATGACTTTGTGGGGCCCGATGAGGTCCTGACCAAAGAACTGGTCACCAGCACACTCCAATGAAGCAGCAGGAAAGCCAGGCTGGTCATCAGGGAGGTGGATTTCAAGGGGGATTCTGCTTCACTGAGAATAGTTTCTTTGAGAATACAGCACAATAATAGCTATTTTCAAAAGCCAGAAAAGCAAGTCATTGAGATGGAAGGAAATCTCAGGTGCCTCCAGTCTCTGTACTAAGCAGATGTGGGCTGACATTTTCCCTTCCTGTGTGTTTGCTGACTGCAAATATTATCAACACTCACTTATTAACCGGAGTGGGTATTTGCACTTGCTGTGCCATAAACTCCTCTAAAAGCTCACCCATAAATAACATGTTACTGCAGATACTCCATATTGCTTGTCAGCCAAGACACCAAACATCTTTACCGGGATGATGGGAGCTGCTGGGTGAACCCATCTGCCGCAGGCTTTTGTACCTTTCTGGTGGTTTTTCACTGCACATGGCAAGAGCCTGTTTCTTGGCTGGGGTGACTTGACTACAGTGGTCTGTTGGACAAGAACTTGGCTCCAAAAAACTTCAACCTTCACCCTTTTTAAAAATTTTGACTGTAGATCTTGGGGTTGTTGACGTGCTCCTAACTGCAGCCATGCAGCTGAAGCATCAAACTCAGCTTAGTCTCCGTTTGTGAGAGCCCTGCAAGTGTGTCCATGCATGCAGTGACAGGAGCAAAGGGAGATTCACACAACTCAGTGGTGGAAGCAGCACTCCAGCTGCTGTTACAGACTGCCTCAGACACTCTACTTCCTTCCCCTTTATCTATACCCCCACCTCTCAGAGCTCCCATGTCTGGGTTTATTTTGTTTTGGGTCAAGATCGGTTTGAGCCTGTCCAGAATTGTGGGTATATCGAGGCTCTTGTAGGACAGGAGAGATGAACACACAGGGAAGAGCCAGGACTGTGCCTGTGCCACGCAGTTTTTGTGGACGATTGGAATTACATCCTTTTCTGTATTGTCTCAACAAGAGGCTAATTAGTCAGCGAGCTCGAGCTCCTGGAGGATAATTAAGCTTTATAACTGTGGGTTCTCTTTGGTTGATGAGAAAGAGGAGGCAGTACCCTCAGAGCACAAGAATGCTGCTCTGCAGCTACTGTGCTGTACCTCATAATTGATCTATTGTTTCAACAGCAGATAATTCCTCATTTCCTCATAATTATCTCTTTTTACTGCCTCGCACTGTATCCTGATATTAGCTGTAATCGCTAATTTATCCTGAAGCCAATCAGAATCTACAAAGCAAAATATTGGCCTTGGTGACTACTTACGCTTTCAGACAAAATTCTCTTTTGTTGTTGTCAGGAGGAATCAAGCCATTGTAGTCAGACATACTTTGGATGTGGGTGTTGAACTGGGTATAAACTTGTTTGGTTTTATTGCTGTTCATTGATGTTAATGACTGACTACTGCCGAAAGACAAAAAGAGGTACTGCTGAATCCTGTCTCTGTGTTTTTGCTCAGAGAGGCATTGTATTTATTTATTTGGTTTCAGGGGATTATATTACTCAAAAGGTGGTGCATGATGCTTTAAATTCCGAATGCCTGTTGGCCCTTGCCTGTACAGAGTTAGTTTTTATGAGCTTGAAAGCCTGTGGCCCTATTTCATGAAATTACTGCTCTCCCTCACACTTTGTGAGCTTGGTTTTCCTCAGAGCGACTTCCTTCAAGTTACTGCTGATTTATACCAAGTTACATTGGTGGTGGGAGAAGTGAATCATGCTCTGCATGTGTTGCTTTTAGAAGACTACCAGTGAGACATTACATAATGCCAGGTTTGGTTCGCCCCTTTTTAGTTTTAAAGCCTTCCTGCTGCCCAAAGAACAGACAAGCTGCTCTGGGCCCTTAGATCTGGGCTGCTTTCCTAAAACCACCCTTAAGATCCCAGAGTGCTTGAGGCTGGAAAGTACCTCTGAAGGTCACCTTGTCCGAGACCCCTGCTCAAGCAGGGCCACCTAAAACCAGTCGCTCTGTACCATGTCCAAACATGGAGCCTTTTCAGCGTCTCCAAGGATGCAAACTCCACAGCCTCTCTGAGCAACCCAGCCAAAGCTCTGTCACCCTCACAATAAAGAAATGTCACTGATTACCGCCCTCTGGACACAGTCATTCAGCCAGTTTTCAATCCACCTCACTGTCTGCTTATCCAGACTCTACTTCCAACCAGGAGTCTGCCCAGATTGTCCTTGGCCTTCCTCTTGCTACCCAGGTACTCAAACCCCTTCAGTCTCTCCCACAGCTTGCCAGACGTAATTTAGCTTTTGTCTGACCTCATCCCCAGCTGCCTCCACTATCCCATGGTCACTGCAGCCACGGCAGCCTCTGACACTCACACGTCCCAGCAAGCTCCTCCTTGTAGGAGAGTGTGAGGTTCAGTGGAACTCCTCTGTCCCGGATCCTCCTGGCTTCCTTATGCTCTGCCACACTGGTCTGCCTGCACACGTCACAGTTCTTGGGAGTCTCCCACAGGGACCAAGGCACCAGCATCTCCTCTTTCCCATGGAGCCTGTATCCCTCCACTGCAGCACTCCCAGGTCACGGGAGGCATCCCACCGCGTCTCCGTGCTCTTTCACCTGCGTACACCTCTCCTTGCTACCTCCCCACGCTGTGCTCATAAGCGTACGCACACATCAGGGAAGCACCCCAACGTGCTTACCTGCCAGAGAGGGTGTGGGAGATTTCTCCATAATGGAACCCCATAGATGTGTCCGTGTTTACATGCAAATGCTGAAAGTGACCCCCACTTAGGCATCATTTGTTGTTATTTTTTTGATGCCTTCCTGTTGTCTCACCCCACATCCTTTGAACCTATTTTGTAGTTATAAACCTTGATGTGGGGCAGAAACTTTGCTTTTAGTGCCAGGAATCACCTGCTTCCACCCTTCCCCTTCTCCCCAGACACATCACTTACCTTGATGGTAGATGTGGGCACTGCCTGCTTCTCTGTTGCAGATGGGGCTGAGGCTCTCCAAGGTGATGAGTACCAGAAACAGTCCTGTCCATCTGCCATAAAACTCTGATCTTGTGCAGCCTGCTCACTTCCTCCTAAAACTCCTTCACTCGGCACCACAGCTCCTCCAAGACATGCAAACCTTCTGCAGGACCAAGGCCCTGTGCACTCCCTGCAGGGGAAACGGCCCCATGGTGTGCCACCACCATGCCTGAGACCGGTTATACTGGAGCAGGGCTGCCAGAATCCCCCTCCACCGCAACTCAGCTCCACATCAGCTCTGGCAAAAGCTGCTGCTGCCTCAGCTGCCTCTTATATAGACTTTGCCCAGGTGCTGCTGAGTGAGTGCTCGGCTCTCCCTAAGTGGAGGTGCAGCTGGTGATACTCCTTTGAAGCTGCTGGGGTTCCCTCAGCCCCCTGGCTTGGTGGCTCAGCAACAGCAGCGCCCTCAGGTTCCTCAGAGCTTCACAGGTGTTCCTCAGTAGTCCTGAACCTTGTTCCCAAAAGATCCAGGGAGTGCCAAAGCAAAACCCAGACGTTGCCGTGCAAACCTTGGTCAGGTGCCTCTGGGAGCTGCTCATTCCTTTGCCAGTGGTGTACAGAGGGAATTTGTACAGGGCTCAGCCATTGCTGTCTTGGATTTATCTGTCATTTATATTGGAAGAAGCATAAAAATAATGGGGGTTGTTTCAGCAAACGCTCATTTCTCTGCTTTATTCTGTCTGGTGCTTCAGTTCTGAACAAGAAGATGGCACCAGTTTTTCGTCATGTGACCGCTGTGAATGTCCCAGGCCAGGGCTGACTGTCCTTGATGTGACACCCCAGTGCACACGATAAAGGCTCACGTTCCTGACCTGTTCCCGAGCCTTGGGATCTGCTGCCAAACAACAGCAGAGCCTGTTCCTACTGAAATCCATCCTGTGGCTGATTTTTATAAACGTTGTGAGGAATTTTCATCCTCCATTGATTTTTAGGTTCAAATAAACCAAAATCTCAGAGCGGAACTCATGAAAATATATTGAGTTTCATCTCTTCTTTGTATCAACACATACGTTCTGCAGCTGGAGCTGTTCTCCTAGGGCTGAATCCCAAATTTCCCTTTTATCCACGGTTTGCTTGGTCTGTTGCTGCCCCAGCAGGGAAACGAGCTGTGATTGAAACAGCCTGTTTGCACCGCTTGGAAGCTGTGGCATGGAATATTTAAGCCGTTACTGACCAAAGGCCTTTCTGGGCGAAGGCTGCTTGAATGGACTCATCTTGGCAGTTGCCAGATGAAAAGGAAATGCAAACCTCCACCTCCTCCTCCTCTGGCATTTCCTACCAGAGCCACTAGAACAGGGAGTGGGGCGGGCATGGGTCTGGAAGCACGCCCATCTCGCCAGGAGGGAAGAATGGTGACATTGTCTGAAAGTTCAGTCAGGAGTTCATCTTATACCTTGCTTTTTGAAAGCCCCTACTTGGGAAAATATCATTTAAGTTTCGTGTAAACAGCAAACCCCTGATGTCAGTCACAAGGCTGGGGGAATGAAGGGTAGCAGAGATCTCTTAGAACTGGTCCAGTTTATGGAGCAGCCCTTTTCCAGAGGGCTCCTCCTTCCTAGCTGCTAAATGGACCCTGGGATTTCTGTTTCAAAACAGACATGAAAACTCCTCCCTTCTCTCCCATCAAAACACTGCTGTACATTCCCTTTTCGACCCGTGCTTTTAGCTGGCAGGTTCCTTTAAAATGTTTGGAAAAATTCATCTGTTTGGAAAACAGGCACTAAAATGAGGTCAGCTTTATTTGCTCTCCCAGGAAAAATCTGGTTGGAGGAAAAGAAGTGGCGAGCGTGTGATGTACACGAGCCCGCCTGAACGATGCTGCCAGAATACCTCACAGAGTTGCCTTTGTGGCAGGTTGTGGGAGGCAGCTCGGGGTGAGTCACACAGACAAGTGGCAAGGGCCCTCTTCCTCTCCCAGCCTCCAGAAAATTGCCTCTTTCCGAGTTCGGCCTTAGCCACTGCTCAAACGTTCGGCTGGTTAAAGGTGTGAGATCACCTGCAGCCCCTTAGGTCTGACACTAACGCACTTCTCATGGGGACAGTTCTTACTCTACTTTGTATTTGACCAGACTTTGTATTCTTACTGTGTTTGTGTCTGCTTCAAACAGACTTGCTCGCTTCAGTGTTAACATTTGAAATTATATTCCCAAACACACTTTTCCCAGCCATTTAGCTTGAAAAATTTGTATTGTCTCACAGTAATACTGTCAAGCTATTTCCAGTGGCCATTTATTTTGTACAACCCAAACCAGTTGATTGGAACCCACGCTGGTCGTCTGCTCATTTGTTGCTGTCACATCAGGCTATGCTTTGGGATTTCCCTCTGCCCAGCACAGAGTTCCAGACTGCTTCTCTGCTGGGGGGTGAGGAAAGAGTTAAGTTGAGAGAAAGCCCCAGGTACTAAAATTAACATCCATCCCAGCCCCCGCCCACAGCTTTGAAATTTCTAATCACAACTTGCAGTTAGACATTTCTGCTAGCAGTAGGCTTGGATCCTTTGAAATCACAGATGGCTGGCTGGAGCTGCGAGGAATTCAGTCTCCTCCTCTCTTCCTTCTGCTTTGCCTTCCCCCCAGTGCCCAGAAAAATCTGTTTGCAGGTCATCTGTAAGGTTTTAGTATTGCTTGCTAAAACTGAAGCAGATCTGGCTGCTGGTTCCTGAAAATACTTAACGAGGTCTGCAGAAATCAGTGTGGTGGTTCAGCTCTACTGGAATTACCCTCCTTGTTCAGAATACCCACCTGGACTGATGTGCAAAACAAAGATAGTGGGGTTTGGGCTGTCTCTAGTCCTAGAAATCTTGTTAATTGATTGCAAAATGAGCTGTGTTAAAAAAGCAAACAAACAAACAACCCCCCCATAGCAAACAGAAAACAAGTCACAATCAAAACCAAAGAGGCTTTTCTTACTGCCCTGAATTATTTCAGTGATCCTGTTTGTAGTGCAGTTGTATCAGGACAGTTAAATCGCAACTGGAGGCAGGAAAATCAGGAGCTGTGTTAGAAGCTTGTCCTGCTAGCGGATAGGACGTTCCTGGAACAGCATCTTTAGTGTGCAGGAGGCACTTTTTATAGTCGCTGCAAGTGACTTTTTATAGTCACTGCAAGTGATTACAAAGCTTCAAAAAAACCCAACTCCTCTCTTTTGCATCCTACACAAATGCACCCCCCAAACCATGAAGTGTGTCTGGCCAGGGAGTCGTCTGCCCCAATTCCTGCAGAAACTGCTTTTGGAAACTGTAGCCTGCAGCACTTCACAGCCTAAAATCTCTCCAGGGAAACTGAGAAGTATTTCTTTGAGTCAAGGTAGCTATGAACTTGGACCAAAGAGAGATCTTTATGAGGTGAGAGATCTTCATTTTATGGATCAGTTCGGGGTATTTACCATGGATAAGCAGGTGATCTTTAATGCCTCTCACAAGTGAAAACCTTGCACCAAGGTTTTCACTCAAATTTCAGAGCGAGATCGGACTTGCAGCTCCTCACAGGAGATGTCAAAGCCGGTGCCTTGGCTGGGCTCGCTTCCCCTTTATTAACTCCCCGTCTGTTCTTTAAGAGGTTTCAGTGCAGCCAGTTGACCTTCCAGTGAAGATTAGGAACTTTAGGAACTGTTTGAACAGTGCTTGAAAAACTCCCAAAGTAACCACAGGGAAAAAAAAAACCCAGAGCCAAAAAGCCAGCACCCTGGAGCTAAAGTTTAATTTTAAATCAGGGAAAGAAGCAGAAAGCTGGCATGAGTTAATTCATGGTGACTATCCTAGCTTGGGCAGTTCCTCCAGCCTGGGTGACTCGGGCTCAGTTGCAGAAAAACACGGGAAGTTTTTGGCTGGAGCAAATGTTTGGCGTGGGGGCAGGCTCAGCCCTCCTGCTGTCCCTGCTGCTGTCTGAGAGGTGCTGCCACACCGACAGGGACCTGTAGTGCCGGGGTCACGTTTCTGGGCTGCTCAGCTATTATCATCCTGAGCTAGGCAGGGAGAAGAGTCCATGGACCTCCCTGTGCTGGATTTTGGGAAGCTGTGCCAGCCCTCCTGCTCTTCATCCTCTCAGAGCCCGCTCTGCCCTGGCTCCCTTGTGTTTTGGGAAGCCTGCACACAGTCCTGCTGGCGTTTTTTTCCAATGGCACGCATTTATCTGATGGAGAGCTATGTAAATGTGGATGCAAACTGGATTCAGCCCCGGGGTGCTTGGCCAGTCGCCTGGCTGTGCTCTCTGTGCTGGAAAACTGTGCAGCACTGTTGCTCCAAGGGAAACTTTCAAGCGTGTCATTCCTCTTCTTTTTTCCCTTATAAAGGTTATTGTGCCTCAGCCCTCCATTGAATTTCATCCCTGGTTTACAAAGGAAAGGTTATTTTCCCCTCTCTTTTGCCCTTGGCAGCTGGAGAGGAGTTGGCAGCAGCGCTCACCAAAAATGCCCCTTGCAGGGCTCTGGCTATGTCAGGGGGCTCCAGGGACACCCCGAGCTCTCTGCTGGGGCCACTGACCAGCCCAGGCAGCACAGGAACAACCTCAGAGGGGATCAGGGTAACTAAAAGCTCTTTCCTTGTTCCAGAGGCCTGTGAAACTCATTTGTGTTGTAAACATGGTCGGAATGTTTATCGGTCACAACAGAAGAAAATGGCCTGAAATTTTTCCCTGTGTTGTCTCCAGTGTTTTGGGGGTTGGCTAATTACTCTCTCTTTCCTGCAAAACCAAGGAAGGACCATCAATATTTCATCTTAGGAGATATGGTCGGGCTAAATATAGCTCCTGCTTTTTTCCTGACAAGTGTGGAGCGAGCTGCTACCGGTCCCCCAGCTCTCAGCACTGGTCCCAGCTTCGGCCTCTGCCATGGGTCTGCTCCTACCCCCCTGCCACATTCCACCTGCAGTGCTCAGGCCACCTTTGCCATCTCCTCCTGCTGTGGTCTGAGATGGTGAGGGATCCAGCCTTTGGGAACCAGTCCAGCCACAGGGAAAACTGTAGCATCTGATGGGAGGATCATGAGACGCTAATGAAGCCCCTGAGGGAAGGAGCTGGAGGGGAGGCTGTGAATGTGCATCCCTGTTTCCCCTTCAGCCCCATTTACAGGGAGTGTCCTTAGGATCAGCCCCAGGTTTAAAACAGAAATGCAAAATTGAGTACATGCACATAAATAAGCTGTGGTCGGAGGTTCTGGAGTTTCATTTCCCCAGGGAGAGTCTCCCTCTGGGCAAGTGAGGAACTTTTAATAGGGATTTTTCAGCCCACAGTGACCCTTTTGGGGGCTGGTGGGAAGAGACACACCCCAGAGCTTTAGGAGTCCTGTTTGGGACTCCTGGTTCCACGGTGTTCAGTCTATTCAGTGACACCTGGAAATCTTGTATAGGGATATGCCAAGCCAGTACAGGCTGTCCCTTGTTCACGGAGCAGCGTTTGTTTTATAAAAATCTGATACAGAAGGGGTTCGTGTTCAGGACAGAGGGCCCTGACGTTTATTTGCCACTTAAAACATTCTGGGCTCTTAAGTGGGACTGGAGTGTGGTGTTATACCTGGTGCAGGTTGTGTTAATAAAGACTAATATTTGTTCTCTATCAGTCTTGATCTTTAAGGTTTCCTTTAGCTCTGGGAAAGCACCCTGAATCTTCATTTGCTCAGAGCTGCTTTTGTTATTATTTATAATAATGGATTGTTTTCCCCGTGACTTCTGTTTATTTTCTTGGAGTCAGCACCTTGTTTATTTCCTGTAAATACAGCCTGGACTGTTGTATTCACATGAAAATGCCTGGTTAGTGTTGGGCCAATATCCACCTTTGGGAGATTGCACAAGACTTCATGCAAAGAATTGGAAGTTTCAATAACTTTCCCATGGATTTACCCTTCAGGGCTGAATTGTTTTGCTTAAGTGATTTAATGCTGTCAAAAATCTGCAGCCAGAGTCATGGCAGGCAGTCTTAGAACTACCCAAATAACCTTTCCCATCAGATCATCCTCTCCATTGGAGAGCAGGTGGTGGAATCCGTATCCGTTGTCTTTAAAGAAATAAGAAATAAAAAATAAAACCCTTGTCTCTGTTTGTTTTCCGTTTGTAATGGACAGGTTTTTTGACAGGCTGTTACTGCCGAGCGGGGCTGCGCCAGGGCCGGGGGAACAGTTCCGTTTCCTGCAGCTTTAGTCCCCTCTGCGCTGCCTTTTGCCTGGACGGGCACAGCTCAGTGTTTCACCAAGCTATCTTTGGTTTTGCAGGTAGCTGTATCCAGCTGGGTGGCAGGTGGATCCAAGGGTTACCATGAAGTTTTCGGGACCCCTGGAGAGCCAGAGGTTGTCTCTCCTTCTGGAGATGGCAATCTCTAGGGAAGCTCAAATGTGGAAAGCACATGTGCCGAAAATTCAGCCCAATCAGGTAATGTCTGTCTTTCACATCATCCGTGAAATGGATCTCTCAGGCAGGAGACTGTCCTGGGGGGTTGGTGTGGGAGCAGCTGGAGGTGTTCAGGAACAGTTACCTTTCCTGAGACCTGGGGAATCAGCCTCTGAGGGAAGTAATTCCCTCTCTATTTGAGGGACACACCTGCCCCCAGGGGTGCAGAGCACACTGCACAGCACACGGGGTTAGATCTCTGCTGAGCTTGTGAAAACACAAACGTACATACATTGTCTTGATTAAATTAATTTTACAAATTGTGTGGATTATTAGCGCCTGTTTCTGCTGGGCACCAACCCTGCAACAGTTCTTAAAAGCCGCTTCATTTTCTTGGAGTAATTCACTAATGGCAGCACTGATTTGATGCCTGCTCCAGGAAGAACCCCACTGACTTCAGCAGGACTATATATGGAGCAGGGTGCAAGCTCATGTCAAGGGAAGCAGAGCCCTCAGGCTCTGGCCTGTTCCAGTGAGGAATGTTCTCACAGGACTGGAGGAAAGTTCAGGGTGGGATAGCCCACAGGGGCTCAGTAGTCCAAGCCCCCACTCGGCTTGTTCCGCAGGGAGGTTGGACCAGGCTGCTCATGGCTTCACGCAGCCTGAAGTGGGTGCGTGCTCTTCGGGAGGAGGCTGTGTCTCACCTTGAGCGCTCACAAATGCCTGTGCACTCCACAAAGTTCTGTCTGAAACACAATGTGAAACGTGAGGACGTTGTCACAGAATTTCTGGCCCTTTGTTGCCGGGTTGGGTTGAAGTAACCACACTGAGGGCTCAGATCCAGGCTTGCTGTTGTTGCACCACGTGAAACGTTCGCGCAGGTAAGTCAGCTGTTGTCAGAGCTAATCCCTGTCGTGTTTGTTTTCTCTGTCTGGCAAACAAGAAGCTGCTGCTCTTGGGCAGGAGCAAATACATTTTTAGGGGTCTCAGTATTAGTTTTGCTAATCCACGTTTCAGTTTCCAAAGGAGTGATCTGGTTGTCAGAGGTGTGGAGTGTGTTGTAGCTGTGGCTGTCTTGAGGCACGTACAGCTTAAGACTCTGGCTTATGGTAAACCAGCCTGTCATTCCCTGCTGGCAGTACTCCTGGGGTGATTATAATGCAGGGAGATAAGATTACAGGATAACAAGACAGGGTAGGGGCTCGAGTGTAACCAAACCAGATTCATGGGTGAAGATTTCACAGGGATGAGGCACTTGTCTTTCTGCCTTGGTGAAGTTGGTTCTGGTGGCTCAGAAACCACCACCTGCCTCAGGCAAACTTCCCAGCAATCCCTCTTCTGTGCTTGTCCTTGCTCCTGGAATTTCCACCCCCAAAACGCTTGTCTTGGCGTAACCTTTTTCTTTCTATTTTCCTCTGTGTCAGCTCACACACTGACGTTATCAGTGCTGTGCTGCTAAATGTTTTCTAGCAGTAAGGAATCACTAACTGGGAGTGGAAGCTGCGTGTGTGTGAGTGTGAGATGCAGGAAGGTCAGATGGAGAGGAAGGCATAAACACAGCTGCCTGCTCGGAGGAAATCCAGACTTGGGAGGCCACGGAGCAGCTGAGAACACTCCTGTCTGTAATCACACATTTCCCTCTGTTCCTGCGGTTCGTGACAGCCAACTTGTCCAACTGTCCCATGTTCCCCCAGCGTTCACTTTGGCGATGGTGCAGGCATGGACATTCAATGTGAATTACCCTATTTTCTGTACTATCTGGGAGAAGATAACATCAGATTCCCTAACATCCACTGCCGCCTTCTGAAAACAGCTGCAGCAGCCTAAAACCTCCCTTGCACGACACTGTTGTTTATTTCCCGTGGCAATCGGGAAATCTGCATCCTTCTGTGGATCAGATCTGGCACCCCGAAGTGTGTGGAACTTTCCGTTCCCTTCTCCAGGGGTGGGCCGGCTGCACAGAGGTTTAATGAACTCACCTGCTTTGCCAGTGACAAAACGTTGAGCGCGTCTGCAGAAATCCAGCGATCTGATTGGAGACACTAGGGAGGTATTTTTGGGGGGTAAACTTTCTGTTTTGACTCTTCAGGAGACATTTTTGGTTCTGGTGTTTGAAAGCGGAACAAACTCAGTTTCTAAATATGTGTCAGTTGAGGTCTTTGACAGGAAGAAAGAAACCCATAGTACAGAAGCAGGAAGACTTTCCATTTTTAGGATGGGGTGCAGATTGTGTTGGGGACTTCGTTCCTGGTGATTTAGTGTACGAGATCCTTCAATTTTGTTTGTACTTTTTGTCTAACAACTCCCATTTCCCTCCTTCAAATGCAGGCCAGTGTTCTGGGTACGTGCAGCATACCAAAGCCAGATCTCACAAAGGCTTTTCAGCCTGAAAAAACAGGTGGGCTGAGTCTGGAACCTCCTCTTGCTTCTGAATGGATTTTTTTTCCCCTCTGGGTCCCCCCTGCCCCCACGAGTTATATGAGATGCAGGTGACATTTTAAAGTTTTCTTGGGATTAAGGCTTGAGAAGTGGAGCCGCAAGGGCTGGTCAGAGGGTGATTTTTGCATGTTACCGAGTAACTTTGTGGCTGAGAGGGGCGTGAGCCAAGAGCTTTGGGTTTATTTTTATAGAAAGAGAGTGTCACTTGTGTCATGTCTCTTTTCTTTCCTGTTCTGGCTCACTCTGTCTCCCCACTTGTTCTCCGTACCTCTTGACGAGTCGGGAGAGCTCAGTTTATTTCCAGTCCTAATGAAGGTCACCTGCCCACTGCCCAGGAGCCCACAGGGCCCAGGCAGCAACAGATAGGGGGAAAGAGAGGAACACCTGTGTGGGACAGCAGGCGTTAAGGAAAAGATTATCAGCTGAGGTGTTTTCTCTAGATAGGCAGCAACAGAGTCACGTTTGAGTTCACAGATAGTATTTATGTTAGCCTGCACATTCCAAAAGTCTCAAGGTATGAGAGATGCCAGCATCCCTAGAGATGATTTGCTCTGTGCTTGCACTCCGGAGCACCCAAGTCACGGCCTCTGGTTCTCCTGCCTGGAGCAGGGGTGATACATGGAAAGTACCTGTGCCCCAAGGAGGAACCTTTGCTTTCCACCCAAAGGGACTTTCTCACTTTCAGCCACCAGAGTGTCTCAGTTTTGCTTTTAGTTTCAATTAACTAAGGATCAGTGACCTCGCTGCTTAATTAATTGTACTGTACTGCATTTTGTTATTTGTGTTCTGAGGGTGACACAGGGACACCTCTGAGGGAGAGGGATAAAGCCTGCTATTTGTGTGGGAAGCTCTGTGCCCTGCCTGGAGCAGCAGCAGGGTTTGTGGGGGTGGGGGGGACCAGTTCTCACTCCTGCTGCCTCTCTCCTAAACCAGGCTGTAACAACCTTTCCTGGTGTTTGAACTCACCTGTCTGTCTGTCTGTCTGAGATTCTGTCCCCATCCTCCTGCTCCTTTATTTGCAGCTAGGGTCTGGAGTAGATACCCTTTTTGTAGGGTGCCAAAAAGAGCTTGGAGACTCCCCTCCTTTCCTTTGCTTCCCCAGGTAGTTCTTAAGGAGCCAGTTTTATTTTGGAGCCTTCCTTGTGCTGCACATGCACGGAGCTGAGGGTGTTTTGCAGTTGCTCTTTCCTCCCACAGGCACTGTGGGGCTGGGGTTGGTTTAATTTCACATCCCAGCTGTGCTGTGGGTTTGGGTCAAACACCCTTTTCCTTCACACGGCAAGGACAGGCCCTGCAGGCACTGCGTGTGCAGCTGCTGCTGTGTTCTAGCCTGCTGGCAGAACGGGTGTTGGGAGGGCTGCGGAGGAGAGGCAGCACAGAGGGACAGAGTCATCCCCTTCCCAGCCGTGCTGTTCTTAGGAGAAGGCCTCACCTTTTGCCTTGGCAGGCGCACGGAAACAGCACCCAGCCGGGACAGACACCACCGGGAGCTGTGGAAGCTGCTGCCTCTTTTGGTGGGATTGAGCAGGAACAGGATTTGCCAGGGATGGGAGGGCTGGGGCCAGTGGTGGTGTTGAAATCCCCCCATGCTGCTGAGGCAGAGCCCTCCCTCCCCAGCATGAACACCACATGTGCCATTTCCACCCCCTCCTCGAGCATTCCCCTTTCTTTCCCTTGGGTACAGCCCAGGGCCCTTCTCACTGTGCGGAACTCCTTGAGCAGAGCATTCAGTAACCTCTCCTGGTGTGTGGTGTGTTCATTGTGCTCCTGGGCCGTCCTGCCCCCAGGGGGGCTCACATTTCACCCTGGAGTTGTATCGATGATTTTAGAAAGAACCAGTGTTTGTTGGAGGGGAGAAAACAGCAGGCTTTATTCA
The DNA here is from genome assembly GCA_013400235.1 of Oriolus oriolus. Classification (NCBI taxonomy): domain Eukaryota; kingdom Metazoa; phylum Chordata; class Aves; order Passeriformes; family Corvidae; genus Oriolus; species Oriolus oriolus. The sequence continues at coordinate 198,765 of VXBT01013908.1, forward strand.
AGAGCCAGGCTGTAGCTGAGCAGCAGCTGAGAGCAGAGGCCCTGTCCAGCAGCAGACAGTGCCGGTGACACCGGGGCACTCCTGGGGCTCAGGGCAGAACACGGGCACTGTTACTGTCCCTGGAATGTACACCTATGTGTTTCAGGGGTGGATATAGCCTGAAGTATTTATTGTGTATCAGTTTTGGGGTGGTTTTGTTCTAAACTCCGGCTGCTTTGCCCTCATGCTGTTGCTGGGGGCAGTTACAGCCCAGCTTTTCAAGCTTGGAGACACATCCTTGCTGATCATCCCCAAAAATCCCCAGTGGAGCAAGACCAGACAGTTCTTTGGTTAATGTGAAAGGCTCTAGAAAAGCTGGAGATATTCCTGAAGTGGGTCAGGAAAGGATTTTATGTCAATGACTGAGCTGTGCTTGTGGTTGAAATTTAGCTGTTGTCCAAACAGATCGATGGAGGAGACATGGGCCAAACACCAAACCCGAGCTGCAGAGGAAGCTGTAGCTGCTGCACCCCTGTTCCCAGTTAACTGAGCCACTGAGAGCTTTGTGTTGGCAATTTTCTTTATTTTAACAGGTACTGAGCTAAAAAATTCCCATACTGTGAAGAAAAAAATAAACCTTTCCTCACAAAACCCCAGCAGAATCCCTCCACTCTGCTGTTGGCAAGGGGGGTTTTGTTCCAGCTGGGAATTTCTGGGCATCCACATGGTTCTGAGGCGGTTAAAAACCTAATAAAGAATAATAACTAACTAAATAATAACTTTCTGGGAACCACTCTGCAGCTGAGCCTGCCAGTGCTCGACAAACTACAGGTCACCCATCGTCTTTTCCCCACTGTACAGTGACACTGGAGTGAGGTTTGGGATTGCTGTAAGGAAAGTTCTCTTTTCCAGGGCAGGTTTCTGGATGGGATAAGTAGCTGCAGGGACAAAGTGGTGATTGGGGCTGGCTCCAGGCTCCCCCTTTCCAAGGGAGGTTTTGTTTCCGTGCTTAGTGACTCCTGCAGAGGTAAAACCTTTGGTCCTTTGGGACTTCCTCAGCCCGTGTGTAAGAACAGTCTGTTTTTCTCTCCCTCAGGATGTAGCCATTTCTCCAAGGCAGAGGGATGAGGTCATCCAGTGGCTGGCCAAGCTCAAGTACCAGTTCCACCTTTACCCAGAAACGCTCGCCCTGGCCATCAGCCTCTTGGACAGGTTTTTAGCGGCAGTAAAGGTAAATATTTGCAGCGCCACAGACTGGAACAGATTTCTGGCTCTGCCACACTGCTGGTGTGCGCGGTCCGAGCGGTGTGGCCGGACAGAAGCGCTTCCTTCCCCCGGCACTCGCCCCTGCCCTGCTCACACGTGCGTGGGGCAGCACCTGCTCTGCTCCGGAGCCTGATCCGGGGGTGGGGGCGGTTTGGGCACCCAGAGACCAGTCCCTGCCTGAGCCTGGGCTGACTCAGGAAGGCAAAGGCAGTGACACCAGCACCTCCACGGCTGCATTCCTCCCATCTGTACCACCCCAAATTTCTGGGGCACCTGCTAGCAGGAAACCAGCTGGAAGAAAACTTGAGAGGTTTGGGCCTGGCAAGGGGAAATGGGGAAAAAAATGGCTGAAGAAGATTGAGACACAGGCAACGACTTTTGGGGGAGTAGTTCCCTACCAAGCTGCTCTAGAGCCTGATGGACTCCATCTTGGACTGATGTCCAAGAGGTGGGAAGGAGAAAGGGAAGCAGACACAGGTGAAGGCTGTTCATGTGACAGCTGTGCCCTCCTGCTGTGCTGAACCCAGTCAGAATAGATGAGCCCCTTTGGGTTTAAGGCTGTTCCTCCACAGAAACTGCTTAAAAAAGGGGGAAAAACATTTGGGCTCCCTGCAAGTGGGACCTGCTGCCCCTCTGGCCCCGTTAGCTCGGCCGTGCTTTGCACCTGCCAAGTAACCAAACTGCTCCAACTTGGAATGTCTGGCCTGGAGCTGTGAAGTCAGGCTTTGGAAGTTCATCTCTTACCACATTTGCTCAGTTCCATTCTGTCCTCAGCAATCCGTGGTCTCATCTGCACGTGTCTCACCCCCCCACCACCGTGCTGGGTAAGCAATATCCCTTAGGAGACGGGAGCTGGAGGATGCATTCCCAGCCTGTGCCCTTGCTTTCCCGTGTGAGAGAGTTTGGCGGAACACAAGCGACATCATTCACTAACTCCCCCCTTAAATATTAATAAATATTGATCATGTTTTCATGCAAGCCATGGCAGTTATTAAGAACCCAAAGCAGCTGCTTTACTGAAATGCTGAGATGGCAAAGATGTAGATCCCTCAGCAGCCAACGCCCTAAGGTGCAGGTTTTCTTTGAGCAAGTTGGAGCAGCCACGGAGTTGGTACTGAAAGCACGGGAATATGAGTCCAGAGCCCACTGCGTGCTTTGGGCAGCAAGCGGGAAGGGGGAAAGGGGCTTTGCCTGGGTGAGCACTGGGGCTTTGTGCTCTCTCCCCAGTTTTCCTCTCCCTTAAAGCTCATTCCTCTGATGCAGCTGAGCTGCTGTTTTTTCACCAGGGGCTTCTCTATGGGATTTTATTATGAACACGACCAGTCCCTTCCCCAGGAGCAGACTTCGGGTTTGCTGGGACTGGCTGTTACCCAGAGCCAGCAGTGCTGGCGTATCTCACTGCACAGCACTGGTTAGCCCTCAGCAGGGCCCAGTCCCAGTCCTGCCCTAAGGGAATTCATTCCCTTGGACACCTGAACGCACATGTGCAGCTTGCAAGTGGAATTCAGGTTTGGCGCAGCATTTTCACTTCCCTTTGCCTTCAGCATCTCTGACTGCAGGCAGGAGGCCCAGCTGCCAGGAGCTGGTCACGGCTCTGCAGCTGTGCCAGGGTTTAGGAACAGCTTCTGCCTTTCCCAGCCCTGGCCACTCTGGAGGAGGTGGCCATGGCCAGTGGTTGTTACATTGACAGTGGAAATGAAGCCCCTTGTCAAGGTGGGCACATGGACAAAGCTCACAAAAAATCCCCCTTTCCCCTCCAAATTCCACTTACCTTGCCTAAAAACCATCTCCCTGTGGAAGGGACCAGCTCTCCCCCACTAATCTCTGGGCCACAATTTTGGGAACTGTAGTGTGAAATTACAAGTGCTAATTTCACAAGGGATTTTTAAAAAGTTTTTCTGAGTTACAGTTCCCCAGGCAAAGACAGTCTTTTCCAGTTCCCATTTCCCTTCCCATTCCTTGTCAGACCCGCAGCAGCACTTGGAACAGAGCTCTGCTGCAGCAGGTGAAGTGGCTTTTCTGAGAGGGGACGAGGTTCCTTTAGGATTTTCTTTCCCAGTTCTGCAGTGCCTAAACCCGAGCTCCTTCCAGCCTAACGCTGCCCACTCTGATCACGGGGCTGGCAGATCCCTGCCCTGCCTGACATCACAGAGCAGGGATTCGTGCCTGGCACAGCTTGCCACTGCCAGGGTGTAGTCAGAGGTCAGCCTGCACATCCAGAATGAGACCCTGGGGCTTGGGAGGCCCTGGCAGAAGGATCAGGGCGTCACTGCTGCATCACACTGACACAGTGCCCTCTCTGCTCTCCTGTCCCGCAGGCCCGTCCGAAGTACCTGAACTGTATTGCAATCAGCTGCTTCTTCCTCGCTGCAAAGACCATTGAGGAAGATGAGGTAACTCTGCTCTTCCTACCTTGGCATTGTCGGAATATCTGCCCTTCCAGCCCTACCTTTGCTTGCTCGTGGTGGCTGACACTTGGCCAGGACAGGAACAAAGAATTTGGTGTGACTTCTCTAATGATTTGTTCTTGTTTCCTTTGTTGCCTTGGCTTTTGCAGAGGATTCCAGTACTGAAAGTGTTGGCTCGGGATAGCTTTTGTGGTTGTTCTCCAGCTGAAATTCGCAGAATGGAGAAGATCATCCTGGATAAACTGAACTGGGACCTTCACATGGCAACGCCACTGGATTTCCTTCATATTGTAAGTAAGGGGCTCCTGAAGTTCTTTCTGGTGTCTGTCAGTGCAAATAATGTGTCAAGAAGCACCTAGACAAAAATTCTACCTGTAGGGAGAAAAGACTTTGGAATATATTTGTAATTCCTCTGTACCTGCAGTTTCTGAAAGAAAATGCCTTGCCAGGAGGAGACCTGTCACTCTTGAGAGTGTAATATCCAAAGCATGGGTCTGCCCTCTGACCCTTCGGCCTGGTCTGGGGTGTGTTAAGGCACAGACTCACGGCTCCTGAAAATCATGCCCCTCTTCACTGGCAGTGGTTTTCCTCAAAGCTAAACGCCAGGCAGCAGGGAAACAAGGAGTGCAGCCATGGAGAAAGCCCCAAGGCTGGGCTGTGAGTGTGCATCCATGCCTGCTGCAGGCCTGTATGGCCAAGAGCCCAATCCATGCATGAGAGGAGACCAAGAAAGGTGTCCTGAGGTTCCCTGTGGAATTTTATCCTCACTCCTTGCCTGAGGAGTTTGTCCAGGACCCCTGAGCGCCACACGTGCACTGGAGAGGGAAGAGTGGATGGGAAGGCCTTTTGCAGAGCCCTAGAGCCTGGTGCCCAAGCAGGTCCCACCAGAAAGGCTGCACCAAGCTTCGGTGCGTTCAACATGGCGGGTTTTTCCCCGTGGAGCGCAAGTTGCCTCCAAGGTTAGGCTGGAGGATCCTTGTGTGTCCAAGGTGTTAGGAAGGTGTGCCACGGCCTGGCTGGCACCGCCAGCTGCCTCCTGTGCTTGTGTCCCGCAGTTCCACGCCGTGGCGGTGTCCAGCAGGCCGCAGCTCCCGGCCCTGCTGCCCACGCCGAGCCCCTCGCAGCACGTGGCGGCGCTCACCAAGCAGCTGCTGCACTGCATGGCCTGTTTCCAGCTGCTGCAGTTCAAGGGCTCCATGCTGGCGCTGGCCATCGTCAGCCTGGAGCTGGAGAAGCTGCTCCCCGACTGGCTGGCTCTCATCATCGAGCTGCTCCAGAAGGCACAGGTGAGGAGGGCGGTGCACATGGAGCGGGGAGGGACCGGGGCCGCATCCCGCTCGGTGCTCCAGTGATCCAGGCCAGCCGGGGCTTTGGGATCCCTTGCTGCCAATGGCCGCCTGCTGTTCTACCTGCGTGGGGATGGCTGGGTCTCAGCCCAGAGGGACAGCAGTAGGGACAGTGGTGCCAGGTCTCAGTCCTGACCACATCCACTGGGTGACAGGGGGAGGAGCCGTGTGCCGGGCTGTACACAGGCCCTTGCTGCACCAGGGAGAAAGCATACCAAGGAAAAATTCAACTCGTTAGCGGCTCTGCCATTCATTCCAGCATACAGGGAACCTCACAGGTACTGGGAACACACTCCGGCTGCTAAAAACAGGCAGTGAAATCCTTTAATACCTCAAAGTTCTGCTTTCTTCCCCCCACGATTCCCATGAGGTGCAGGAAAGAGCAGGGGGTGTATCTTAGGAAGTCACTGTGGTAGGGGTCCTGCATCCAGCATGTCGTTGGCAAGTAAGCCACACAGGAGGCTGGGGCGATGGGAGCCCGTGCCCTCTCCTCACCCTGCCAGTGATCCCACAACAGCGGTACCTCTGCTTGTCTTCCCACTCCAGATGGACAGCTCGCAGCTGATCCACTGCCGGGAGCTCGTGGCACATCACCTTTCCACTCTGCAGCCTTCTCTGCTGCCCAACTCTGTATATGTCTACAGTCCCCTCCAGCAGACCCTGGTGACCTGTAACAGAGGAGCGTTCCACCGCCAGCCCTCCTCTGTCCCAGGGCCAGGTTTCTCCAAGGACAACGGCCGGCCAGAAGCGCCCGTCACAGGTACAGCCGCGCTCTACCCGCGCCTGCCCGCCCCCGCCAGCGGCTGCAAGCCAGGCTCCGCCAAGCGCAAGGTGGAAGAGATGGAAGTGGACGACTTCTATGATGGCATCAAGCGCCTCTACAACGAAGACCTGGCTCCGGAGGCAGTGGCCCTGGAGAACATGGGCTCTGTTTGCGGCGCCGATGTCTCGCGGCAGGAGGGCAGCGTGTCCCCTTGCCCGCCTCTGCAGCCGGTGTCTGTCATGTAGCTGCGAGTGCCACCACGGGACCTGGCAGCCCGTGTCCTCAGCGGGGCGAGAAGGGGCCGTACCTTGTCAGGCTGAACTGAAGGGAGCCAAAAGAAAACCAGGAAAAAAAAAATCCCAACCCTTTTCTGAATTTTATTTCTTGTGCGGCTAATTATAGTTCCACTATTTAAGCACTTAAAAACACAAAAAAGTATAAAAATCTAAAAAAAGACCCAAAAACCAAACAAAAAAAGTAGCAAAAACCTGTTCCTTTCTAGTGTTGTTGGTTCCACTGTTTTTCTGCTCCTGTGTGTTGTAACCCATTCTCTACATGCGAGAGCTCACATCAGCCCTGCGGAGCTGTTCTGGGTTTCCCAGCCAACTAATCAGCCTCTCTGATCCTATTCCCACCCGCTCCTTGCTCCCTTTCTGCTTCCTCCTCTTTTAGTTCTCAGCCAGTCTCGTGCATGACGTTCTGTCCTGCCCCGCCTCCACCACAGCTTTCTTTTGCCCTTCTAAACAGAAAACCTATTTTGTCAATACTTGGGTGTTTAAATGTGCTAATATTGAAAAACTGGATTTAAACAAAAGATTAGGCAGCAAAAAAACCCAAACCAATGCTTGCAAGCTGCTCCACACTTCAGTAATTCCCGCAGGAGTGTGAAGGTGCTCTGTGCCTTGCACAGAGACTTATCCCAGTTACACCAGTTTGCCTTTCCCAACACAGAAAGCAGTTACTGGGTTTTGAATCACTAGAACTGAAACTATTTTTTTCTTGCTGTGTTGCACTCAGTGTGGATTCTCACCAAGGCTTGGTTCTCTCCATCAAGTGTAGCCCTTTAATTGTGCAGAGCCTGGTTTTCCCTGCACATTTCCCAGCACTGCTGGGTGAGGTGCCAGGGTGGCTGCGGACGCCTGAGGTTTGGAACGTGTGTCATTATCAGCCACAGAACCAAAACAAAACACCCGAGACCCTCGAGTTTTGTGTTCATGTAACTTCTAACCAAGAGTCAGACCTTTAACGCGTCTCCTCCGTGTGACACCCTGTTCTCAGAACACCCTGTCCCAACTGTAAGCTCTCTCCACAGCCCTGAGGAAGGTATTGTATCCAGAGCCATTGTACTGATGAAAGCCTTCTGGTAGCAATAAAGAAAGTTGTCCTGGATTCCTAGTCTGGTGTTGTGCTTTTCGCTCGAGACCTGGATTGTTTTTTTCCGGAGGCTGCCAGGGAGCTGCTCTGTGCCAGACCCTTGGAAAGGTGGCATGAGAGGTGCTGGGCAGCCAGGGGAGTCACCCAACATGAACTCATTGCCTCTGCAGCAGTTCCAGCTTCAGGCCCAGCTCTGGTTCTCCTTGCTCTGGGCTGTTGCCCTTCCAGCCTGAGTGCCTGGCTGGGACACTGCTCCATGTGCCCTGTCCCGGAGCCCCTCCTGCTCTGTGCCTTCCAAGGTTCCATCTTATTGCAGCAGTCCACCCTGACAGCCTTCTCTTTGGTTCCGGCTTCTTCCTGCCGTGGCTCAAAAAGTCCCCCTCAAGACCACATTTCTCGGTAGGGCGTGTGTCTTCCTTCCCTTACAGCCCTTCCTGCCATCCTTACAGTATTTCCAGTCCCTGACCTTCTCATCCCATGGCTCAGTTTTCCAAAGCCAGGCTGCTGAGCAGGCTCAGGGTGTCACTAGCACACCCCCAGCAAATCACCCTGCCGCTGCAGGATATCCCCAGTTCTGGGGCTCACTGCTTCCAGCCCGTGGCATGTTACACATCTTTTCCACTTAAAATTACACTGGCTTCTCCCCCTCCCTGTGCTCCTTCCCCCCCAGGTTTAAGGGCACATTCCCCCTTCCCTGCTCGCAGCACCAGCACACGGGCTCTTGCGAGGATCGCAAGCCGTTCCCATCACAGATGCACACAAGGAGAGGAGTTGGCACGGAGATGGGAACAGGGAGCCTGTGCCAGCTGGCAAGGGCCTGGCTGGCACAGCAGGGAGGGGAGCTGGGCCTCAGGAGAGATTTAGGTGCCGCTGGGGCAGTCTGCTGTCCCAGGTGTGCTGTAGGCATGGCTGTGCGTCGCTCTGGGAAGGTAACTGTGTCCTTGTTGCCGTTTCCCGCTCCCCAAACCCACGCAACAGGAGTAGGTCCTGCACCGATCCACACTGGGCACAGCCCTGCCTCGTGCCAGCCTTTGGGGGAGAGCTCTTGCCTTCCAAAATGAACCTGATTAACAGCATCACCATGGCTCTCCCAAAATTGTCCAGAACCCTTCCTGGCCTCCTTGTGCTGCCTGGAGCCAGCCAAGCCACAGTGCCGACTCAGCAAGCCCTGGGAACCAAATACCTGTAGAGGCAGGACTCAGTCTCCCTCGCTGCAAGGCAGCTTTCCTGCTCCCCAGTCCCAAACACAGGCATGCCTCAGCCCCGGTGGGCTGCAGGAGGAGACAGACACATTTTATTCCCTTGGTGCTGTGCACAAACCCACCTCAATTCACTTGTGCCAGGCAACTCCAGCTCAACGAGGCTCAGACACAGCCTGTCCCTGGTCCAGGTGAGACATCTCTGCAGTGTCCTGCTGTCTGGCTGTCCTGGCATAGGTCCGGGACACTTAAGGGCACCTCTCTGGCTGCGACACCTGACAGCATCCCATTGTTTTTGCTCTTCCCTGGAGCGAGTGCAGCAGCTGCCCCCTCCTGCCCCACCCTGCATGGCCTCCATCACCTTCAGCAGCAGGCTGACTTCTATGCTGCTCCCACTGTTGGAACACAGGGCCATACTGGAGCAGTGCCAGGGCTCCTTGTTTCCCACAGGAAAACATTCCCTGATGCCCTTGACTCCTCACATTCATGTGACACTCCCACAACTTCACAGCACCAAAGTGCTTCACATCATGGATCTGCCCAAGATGCCAGCACAGGGTCTGTGCTCCAGTGGGGCCCAGAGCAGTGAAGGCCAGGAGCCCGGCATCTCCCTCAGGAGCACTGGGATAAAACACTGCGTTCACAAACTCAGTCGTGCTTTTGCTCAGTGCCCCAAGCCCAGGGAGCTCCGTAGGGCACAGCAGCCACACCCCAGCGGAGCACTGCTGCTTCTTTCCAAGCCTTTAGCTGTAATCCCAGCTCACCCTCATACAGTGTGCTGCTCCCTGCAGCACCGAGCTTCCCTGACCCCCTGAAGGGTTGGCTCTCCAGACACGAGAGTACAGATCCTCTACAGCAGCCACACAAGAGTTAAGCCCAAAGCATGACTCTTCAGCTGGGAGTGGATGAAGTGGCTTTCCCAGCTCTGCTGGGGACACTTAGTGACAAACAACCTCTCTGAGCCGTCCCCTCCCCACGCTGACACCTCTTCCCCAACAGCTGCAGCCATGCAGGAAGCAGCTGAAGGTCACGTCGCCATCCCTTCTCCCAGCCCTGGGGTGTGGGAAAGCCCCCACCGGCCTCTGGCAGCTCCGCCCCTTGTTCCGCAGACGCCGCTGGCAGTGTCCGTGCTTTCTGCTCCCTTCTTTCCGCCCCGTATCCACCACTAACGGATTGTGACTGTCTTCCTTATGGACCTGTTCTCCCTGAACTTAACTTTAAAAAAAAACCAAACCAAACCAACCCCCCAAAACCTTCTGCTGACACTGTCTGCCTCAACAACCTGGGACTACAAACTCCAGAAGCTTAGTACCTGCTCTGTAAAGAAAGCTACTCCATGTTTTGAGCCCACTCCCTTCGAACTAAGTGCCCGCTGAGTCTAGTTGCGATGATTTGGCGACTGGCAGTTCGGCACGCACCGCCATCGAGCTTTCTAACAGTCACAAATAAATTTGGGCTGCAGGGGACCTCTAGAGGACATGTGCTGCCACCTCCTGCTCACAGCAGGGCTGGCTCCTCCCTCACCTCTGCCTTCCCCTCTCCAAACGGAGCCACCTCACCCGGCAGGCTGCTTGCTCCATCCCGTTTACCATTAGTGCCCTCCTCCAACTCCGCTATGTCCTTGTGGAGACATGAAGTCCAGAGCTGCAAGCAGAACTCAAGGCACCAGCACAGCAAAACTCTACAGAGCTGCAAAATAAGGCAGTCCGTGTAGTATCGGCATTTGGGTTGTGCCCATCTGCTTCTCTTTATGTTAACCTTTTAAAAAATTTCCATTTGGAGTTTCAAAGTAACAACAACAAAAAAGTGCAAGGACTGAGAGAAGCATAAGGAGAGGATTCCCTCCCTGAAACAGGGTCTCTCAGAAGCCTGCAGGAGCCATCCAGCGGCTCGGGTGGCATGTAAGTAGCCAGTAGGGTACCTGGGCAAGCTGCAGGCTACCACGGCTGCACAGTCCACAGCAAGGCCCTCGGGCCCCCAGCAGGTCACTGACATTGCAGACTGGCACTGCAGGTGCCACCACTGGAAGAAAAGACAGACTTAAACCGGGCATTTAATGGGCAAGGCATGTTCTCAGTCAACAGTGACCACCTTTATGTGCAGAGAACCCCAGGTCAGGGGGACACTCGCCTGCATGAGGCACCAGCATGCCCTGAGCCCCAGCAGCCCTTGGCTGCAAGGTCAATCACTATTTTCAGGCCGCATGGTTAATCACTATTTTTTCTGAAAATGTGCAGCTCAAGCCATGGCTTTTTGCTAGGGATGGGTGGCCTGGGGCACACAGAGATTCCATCCTGCAAGTGGTGGTTCCCAGTTAAGACAAACACCCACAGAGTTCTGCACAGCAAGAGAGGGATGGACACAGCCAAGGTTTAATGCAGCAATGGCCTCAACCCTGTTTTGTGCTCAGAAGGCTGAATTGAACAGGTTTTAGACCTGGCCATCTGGTGGGAGGCACTGAGTACCACCTGAGGCCCCTGCAGCCTCGAGAGTGCGGCAGGCTCTGGTTTTGGTATTACCGTAAGTGCTGTCCTAAGCTACACTTGTGCAAATATTCAAAGCCCTTCAGGTTGGGCAACAGTCAGCAAGTCCAGCTACATAGCAGGCAAACAGGTACAGCACATGTGAGGCCAACACTCACTAACCTTTCTGAGTGTATCTATAAAGTCACTTCTTTGGTTGCAAAGGTTTCCAGGACAAGCAGTTTTCCTTCCACCTGACTGGAGGGAGCTGACCCTTGTCACAGTGCTGCAAAATATTGTGCTTCTGAAAAAAACCCAGCAGATTTCAGCAGAGCCCCTCAGCAGCGGGCACATCACACACAGATTGCCAGAGGCCAAACCTAGACCATCTCACGGTACCTTTTCCATGGCAGGTTAAAGGAAGGGAATTCCTTGATTAAGGTTCACAGATGCAAAGAATAAATCACTAGTGTTCGGTTAAAAATAAAAGTGCGTCACTCTACACAAAACAAGATCCCAAGAGGCTCAGGCTGCCTCCTTCCATCCATCCCAAACCAGTTGGAGGTCACTACACACATTTACAGGTTTTGTTTTTACCTTCAAGCAATCCTTTGGCACTTCTCAAGCTTTTCAATTGAGTTCACTTCCAAAGTAAACCAGGTAGAAATTTTAACAACTTGCCCACATTCAGGACTGTTAAAAAAATAATCACTAATTAGGCTTCGTGAAAACAAAACGAAGCCCTCGATCTAAGTACGAGCCAGTGCAGCTCAGCTGTACAAAACCAGAATCCTGCTTTGCCCATAGCGAGGCACATCAGCCAGAAAATAAGGCCTTGAACTGTCCAGGTCAGGCTCCATCAGTGCCACAGGATGCGACATCCACCTTCACACAGCGACACACCGAGAACATCACCAGGTCTACGAAGAGATTTCCAGCCATGCCAGAGGAGCACAGGACACCCTTGAGATGAAGCTGTGGTATCCAAAGCAGCCAGGCTTGAGGCAGAAATTACATCCTCCAGCTACGCACACTCACCCCCAGTCTGTCGTTCTACATGTCACCAGCAGTGTGTGCATGTTATGCCAAAAGAAGTAGGGAGGGAGGCAAAAAAATCCAACTAACCCAGATGTCACATTGTGGCCGAGCTCCCTCCGGCAGCCGTTCCCTCTGGCAGTGCTGGAAGCCTGGACGCTGTCAGAGCCGCGCTGGGAGCGGGCAGATCCCGCACAGACACACAGCACAGCACACCCTCAGACGCACGGGTGGGAACAAAGGGGAAGGAGAGGAGGGCAGACGTGATGGAGGAATGAGATGGCTCTTCTCCTGGCAGGGGTGCCCGGATCCGCAGCTCTTCCAGTGCCCTACGGTCCACTGGGAGAGGGGGTGTGGGGCTTTGGCAAGGTGACGGTTACATAAAGAAGAAGCTACAGAAAAAGAGAAAAACAGAAGAGAAAAGAAACAGAGGTTCAGAATTGAAATGAAAAAGGGAGGGGGGGGGTGGAACAAAAAAGGAACAACATTTTCAACTAAGTCATGAGGGAAGGAATGCACTGGGGAGGTGTCACACACACCAACTGCACCGGAGAGGCCTGAGCTCCCCAGGACACCTGCTGAGGTAGGGAACAAGCTCATGACCACCACAAGAAACGACTGACAAACAGCAGCACGAACCTACAGAGGCACCTCAAAGGCACAGAACAACCTGCTGGGAAGGCAGAGGCTGACAGGCGACCCTCCTGGCACCCTGCTACAGAACAGTAACAGCAAACGTCACAGAGGCCACGCAAAGACCAAAGCTTTGGGTAAAAATATATTTCCTCTCCCCACCTTGAGTGTTGGCACTATTTGGATCTGTAACCTGAAGCATATACAAGAAATAACTGAGCTTATGCTATAAGGTTATTATTCCATCTGTAATTCAAAAACTGAAATACTTTAACATCAAATAAAGTGACAATATCTAACAGATGCATACATATCATTTGCATTAACACTGTATGTAGGTTACACAATTGTTTAGTTACAAACATGGGTTATTTTCCAATAGCAAGGTAATAAGTCCTACATCTATGGTTTAAGGCAATCAGGATATTAAAAATGTATACAAATACAAGTTTTCTACCGCTGTTCACAGCTTTGTTTTCTGGTAATTAAAAAAACCCTTCATGTTTGCAGAGCTCCGTGCTGGCACATGCTGGCGAGAGCGCCACGGCTATCACACCCTGCACATGCAACCCGGGCCCTCGGAGAAGGGACACAGAAGGGGACTGGGGTCAAATGGACAGATCTGATGTGGTCACACACAAGAAGACATTTCCATCCGCACTCGGACGGTTTGGGAGAAGCAGAACGAGAGCTGCCTGCAGAAACATCGGTCCTGTTTAACACGGACGTACTTCCAGGGAGACATGAATCTCCCCGATGGGATTTCAAGCTGTCAGAAGCACACAGCGGGGGTGACAGGAGTGGCAGCTCTCCAGCTGGGGTGGGTGCCAGTGCCTGCTTTCCCCGCTCTGGGTGTGCCACAGGAGATGCATTTCAAGATGATGCATTTCAAGACCACGAGCCCCAAGGGCACCTTCCTATTCACTGCCCTCCCGGAAAGGAACTCGCGGATCCCCCGAAGGTTCTGGGGGAGCAAACCCTTATCCATCTCCTCCTTTCCCACTGCCTGCCAGACCCATGTGCGCCTCCCTCTACAGAGCAGCCGCAGCCCCTCGCAGAGACCTGGATTGTCTTTGCTTTTCTATTCTGGGGGTTTGCTTTATGCCCTGGGAACATCACCATCCCAGAAAAAGCACGTTTCAGCGTGCTTTCCTGCTCCTTTGTATTAGCCTAAGGACTGAAATCCACCTTATCAGGAACATGCAGTTTTAGAGGAGTTTTAACCACCCCACTTGCAAGTAAGCAGACTTGGAGAATCTCCCAGAAAAGCACAGCTGGTGTCCTGTCAGGAGCGAGGCAGGAAGGGTCAGTCTCTCACTGCTGTACTTACATGCAAAGGTGGAAGCACATCCAGCCAGACTTGAGTGTATCATTCACTCCATGCACACCAGGGGCTACTGTGAAAAAAGGCATGGGGAAAGAAAAGCAACAAGTGCAGCAGGAAGAAGCTAAACATGGCCCAGGGGTTCAAGGTGGGAAAAAAAGTCATTAAAATCTCCTTTGGCCAAAAACCAAAACAGTACCTTTGACATCTTCAAGTTTGTGGTTTATTCCCAGTTTCTCCAACACAGCTTGTTTTCTACTGGAGAAAAACTCAACCAAAAAGACACTAATGCACTTGGCCACAGCTTTCTGTCAAAAAGGAAAAGCTCAACTCAGCTGATTTCCCCTGCTAAACATCCCTTAAAGGGCTGTTAAATGAAGCAGGAGAAATAAATGTTAAAATTAAGTTTTCTACTTGGCACAAAACACTGGTAATTAAAAAGAGCACATGCACAGAGATAGCTGAAGCAAAGCATATTGCCACGAGCGCTCGGTGATGGGCATGTGATGTGACTGTAAAAAACTCATGCAGACAACTCAAACTTCTTCCTTCATAACTCAAGATTTTAAAGCTGGGTTCGCCAGAAGCCACAAGAACCAGAATTTCATTTTTCCAAACAACCCTGCAGCAAACCTATTTAACCTGATGAAAAGTGCATAGTTGGCAAGTCCAGGAGGGAAAAAAAAAATTTAAAAAACCCCAAAAAACCCAAACCAAACCAAACCAAAATTCAGAAACAAACCACCAAAAAATGGATAAAAATGTCAACTATTTTATTTCCAGCTTATTTATCCATTTTTGCTGTCTGTCCAAGACATGGTATTTAGATATCCTCTTCCTAAAGCCATGTTTAAGCAGTGAGGGTTAAAAAGCAAGACAACCCATAAGCTAACCCCCAAGCACTTCCCAATCACACTTGGGGAAGAAGTGATAAAAAAGGGGATAATTCTGCCTTTTCTTTTCCCCCCAGAGGAATTTCATCCAGAAGCAAGCAAACAGCTGTAGCGGGAGACTCAGGTAGGAAGAGTTTTGTGTAAGAGGGCTTTAAAGAAGGCAACAGGAGACTGCCTAGCTAGGAGCAGAGGACGTGCTGGCTGTGCATCAGCAGAGGAAGAAATCCAGGAGTCATAGGATAAGCACGGCTCGCCGCTCCTTGGGAAGGAAGGGAAAGACTCTGTCCAAAAGCAATGGCATGGAAAACACACATTAAACAGACCCACTTCCGCTGTGCACTGGCCAGCCAGCGGAGCCCGGCTTATCCTACATCTCCTTGGCGTGTTCTAGGGACACCTGAACGGCACATTATTCCTGCTGCAGGAGGGCTGCGGGGCAGCGCAGCGACTGTGTGTCCAAGCACCTTCTCTCCCTTGACCTGGAATTCTGGACCCCACAGCCTTGCAAGTCTGTATTTAAGTTTGTGCAGGAATGCTCCTGGAAGATCCAAGAGGATGCTGAAGGCTCCATCTCCCCCCTGCCCAGGCATTTGATTCCATAAGGGCTGCTAAGCCTCGCTAAGGTCCCGCCTGTTGGAAACCAGGTAGGATTTTAAGGGAGGTTCCAAAGGTTTGAGGCAAGTAGTGCAGGGAGAGCGGTGCTGGGAACGGTCCTTCCCCGAGGCAGCCACAGCATTCAGCCGCAGCTGCTCCGCTGAGCTGGAAGGGAGGCTGGAAAACCAGGCCAGCACAGGCCAGCAAACCCAGCCATGGTCAGGGCAGACAGCACAAAACAGGAGCTAACACAAATTATCATGCAAATGTCACGGCATGCAAGGTCAGTTACACTTGGTTATCTACACACACACCCCCCTCCCTCTCCCCCGCATCGGGACTGGGGCTGCTGCAACACATCAGCTCCCGAAGGAATGTGGGTCAGGCTCAACTCCAGGTTTAGCCATGCCCTGGGCTGGGCTGGCTGGGACGTTCCTACAACGCTCATTCCCTGGGGCTGGTGAACCCAGGGGCTCCCTCCTGCAGCCAGCAGCACTGAGGACACCTGAGCCAGTCAATACCTGAGCTGCTGACATCCAGCTCTGACTCTCGGTTCAAACTGGGGGCCAAAAATAATTTACTGCTGATGGTTGTGGTGAGAAAAATGCGCGGTATCATCATTACCTCGTCCCTCCACCCACCCCTGACCTTCCATTTGCATACAGTCCTGCACCCAATCCCTCTTCCTTCTGGTTCCCACTAGGTTATTAGATGAGTTAATAGTTATTCATGTTAAAAAATGGAAAAAAAATATAAAAAGAAAACAGATGGCAGAGACACATTACTGCAAAAGCAGGTGAATGCAGGAACATCCTTGGCTCGACAGGCTTTATGTGAAGCTTGCACTGCAAGTTAAAAAAAAAGAACAAAAAACAAAAAAGTTAGCACTAATGGAATTCAAAATGCAAAAAAATAAAGAAAGCCAGGAGAGCCGACACCAGCAACCCACTCCAGTGGGTGGGCATGCAGATGGCTTATGGAATTACAAAGAAATTCAACCTCAGGGCTGAGTTCTACTCCAGTCTATGACAAGCAAAAGCAAAAAGAAAAACTGGGGGGACAGAACTACTGACCAACCAGCCACGTAAGCTGGTCCAGGTTACAGTCTGTCACCGCAGCACTCGGTGGCTTTAGGGTTCATTTGTTCCCAGCTGGGACATGGGTGCAGGTGTCCAGCTTGGGATACTTCCCATGGGCATCCTTGCAGAAGGTAACTCAGGTATTGCACACCTGGACACCAGGATGTCTCCAAGCACTTCAGCTTTCAGAACCAGGTCACATCCTTCAGGCATCAACAAACCCCTCTTTTTACAGGGTGTTGGGCCAGGCCCTGACACAGATGTTGCAGCTCAGGGACTGCTTTGGGACCGAGCATGGCCCTCGATGGCCAGACCAGGCACGTTGGACTGGAAACTTACGTGGAAAGGAAACTGAAAGAAAAAGAAGTTTTACACTTGGCTTTCAGAAGAAGCTTTAAATAAACTGAGACAGAACCCAAACAGATGGTCCCAGCTCCTGGGGGGCTGCGGATGAGCAGCAACACAACGGCACATGTTGAGGCATGTGGCCATCCACTCAGCAGCAGGCAAGCGCCAGAAGGCTGCTTGCCGCTCCCACTGGGTCTGTTGCCAGGAACTCTCTCCAGACTGGTCAGGTTGGAAGCACAGTCCCATCCCAAAACTACAGCAGGGGCTCGGTCAGTGTGCTCAGCCTCACGTTCAGGCGAGTGCGCGAGTCTGCTCTGCAGCCCCCCCTTCAGTGCCTGAGGGACACAGGTGTGCTGTCCCCAAACACTGCTGCCGTCAGGCCAGAGCCCCAAACATTTTAGATTAAAAAAAGAATATAAGCTAGAGAATTCCTGGAGGAATAGTCTGGAAATCAGGAAGGCCAAGCTCTCCCACACGGAGTCAGGCCAGCAGCAGATTTCACCCTGAGCCTTCCCTCCAGCACGCACAGCACAGTGGAAAGTCTCTGTTCTCCAAACTGGAGAAATCTGATCCCACCTTGAGAAAAGACAGCATTCCCGTGAGCTACTTTGTGGGGAGGTTGCAAGGGTTGGGCATGGCAAGGATTTCCTCTGGCAACTGCACAAGAAGCACCACAGGCCACGGCAGCAGAGAGAGAGGGAGGAAGCCTTAACTACACAAAACTGCAGCTTCACATTAGAGTGCAAGGAGAAACTCAAAGCCTTTAGAAAACCAAGGGGTACTACAAGGCAGGAGCATCAGCATTTCCCTGGAAAGCCTCTGTTAGTAACTCTGACACTAGAGAACAACTGTACAGCACCTGGCGTGGAGCGACACAAAGGACACGCTAAAACACGGGCATGTTCCTCGAGGATGGATTTCTGTGAATGCAACAGCAAAGCAGAACCTGCATTTGTCATGGTTGCTGGGAATACCCATCTCACTCACAATGCTGGAACCAGATAGGAGCTCACAGCAACTACCCAAAGGGACAAAACTCCCCAGACCATTCTATACTGCACTGCTCCTACAGCTAAGAGATGAAAAAATCTGACCGCACAGTTCTTAAAAATATTAGGCTACCAACTCTGAGAGATAAGGAAAAGGGTCTTCAAAACTCGCTATTCCTTTCAGGGAATACATCACCATGTCTGAGTTCTCAGTGAGAGAAGACAGGTGCTCCAGCCTATCTGCAGAAGGGTGTTTCAGCATGCCTGGGCACTTGCTGGTTCCAGTGCTCAGCCCGACGCCCATGGGTCTGGTCTGTAAGGATTTCTCCCCAAGCACAGCATGCAGCACACAGCACTCCACAGATTCTGAGGGGGGGCCACATCCTCAGCCAGCATCGAGCAGCACGGCTCCATGGGAGCTACATCAATTTACATCAGCTGAGGAACCAGCCCGAGGCCCTCCCCACCTTCCCCGGGCAGAAGCAACCAACGTCAAGCACTGAACCAGCAGCAGAGACAGGGGCCATGCAGCGAGTGTAAAAGCTGTAAAACCCCAGGACATCTGCAGTACAACTGCTGCCACACAGCTCAGCCCAGGCTGGAGCTCCCAGGATAGCACGGGAGACACAAGTGTCTGAGCCACATCCCTACTGGCACGTGGCTCTTCCAGGGGTGACAGCTGGGCATTAATCACCCAGGTTACTCTAAGGAACACTCCCCTTCTCTCTCGGGCAGTGAAAGGAGCGTGGAACTGTTATTTTTGCATGTGGGTTAACCAAGTGTTTTCCACTGAGATTTGCTGCATCCCCAGCTCGACAGCTTTCCCAATGGCAAGTACCAACTAAGCACCCTTAGCACAGGTGACCCACAAAGGACTTGCATCAGCACCCTCTTACTAGGAATGGAAAAAGCCAGTGGAGGGTAAAGGATTACACTCTTAGGATAGGAATATAAAATAGTGTCCTAGGTTACAATGTAAGATGTAACCAAAAGCACATATTCTAGTATCATCTTCACAAGCTGTTGAAGACGCTGGGGCAGTGTTCCTTATCTCCTACCATGATTCATCCTTGATAACTCCCTCCGGGAGCTATCTCTGTTTAATGGGCTATCAAGGACCCACCCCATGGCTCACAGAATTACATCAGCCCATTGTGAGATGCTCCGCCCAGGGGGAAGAACCAAGCATTCCCACCTGGATAGAATCTGGGGTTTGGAACAGCACAAACACCCCTTACCCACTGGATTCCCAGAGGACAAGATGGCGGCACTGGGCAAGCAATATGGGCTTATTATGCCCAAAAAGTTGCCACAGAAAAATTTGGTTTCAAAGAAACTCTCGGTTTTTGCAGATGAGCCAGATGAAGAGCCAGCTGTTGGGGAAAGTCTTCAAAGAGAAGTGTTGAAAAAGGAAGCAATGAAACAGACTAAACTGGAGATTCAGAAGGCTTTAGAAGAAGGTGCTACGGTGTATGAATATGACAGTATTTATGATGAAATGCAGCAGCAGAAGAAAGAAAGCAGTGCCAAAACGTTAGCTAGAAATGATGACAAAAGGCCCAGATACATCCACAATATCCTCAAAGCAGCCGAGATTAGAAAGAAGGAACAAGAAAGACGAATGGAGAGAAAAATTCAGAAAGAGCGTGAAATGGAAGGAGGGGAGTTAGCACACAAAGAGGCTTTTGTGACTTCAGCGTATAAGAGGGAGCTGCAAGAAAGAACTGAGGAGGAGGAGAGAGAAAGATGAGAATCAGCTCTCGAGGCATACCTGGATGTGACCAAACAGAGGGATCTCAGTGGATTTTACAGACATCTTTTAAACCAGAGTGTGGGAGAAGAAGAGATGCCGAAATGCAGCTTCCGTGAAGCCCGGATAAAGGAAGAAAAACCTGACAGTCAGGATGAACCCAACAAAAGGAAGAAATGCCCGTCGGAAAGACAAAGAGTGAAGCCCTCCAAGAAAGAGAATAATCCAGATGCTGATACCAACCCAGGAACTGATAGTAGTGATGATGACAAGAGGACTGCAGCCACCCCTTAGTCGGACTGCTACCACCACGCTGCCCGGCAGGGTGTCAGGTCGTATCCTGACTCTGTCAGCCTAAGCCAGTATTTCTGTATTATTGCTTTGTTTTATATACATATGTATATACCAGTAAAGAACTGTTATTCCTATTTCTCATATAACTGCCTGAAAGCCCCTTAATTTCAAAACCATAATAATTCGGAGGGAAGTGGCTTACATTTTCCATTTCAAGGGAGGCTCCTGCCTTCCTTAGCAAACACCTGTCTTTCAAACCAAGACAAATAGTGAAAAACAGTGCCGTGATCTTGACTAAAAGGTATGGGTTTCTTAGCTTATTATGTCAACTTGATACAACCACAAATGCCATTTAACTGCAATTACAGTACCATAGCAGTTTGTTTTCCTAAAAACATACAAAACCAAAGCTTCTTGTCTTTAAAGCAAGCTTCCAAGTAATCGCTTTTGGCACTAGCATTCCCCATGTAAAAATAACGTGGTGGTTTTGCTTTCTAATTTACTTCTACTTACAACTATAACCTTAAGGAATGGGAACTGGAGACTACCAGTGAAAGAAAGGACGGGTAGCAACTCCCTTAACAATTCTGGCTCAGGCAGATAAATCTGAGTCCAGAACATCCCACAGTTCCAGAAGATGCTGGACAGATCACAAATCAAACCTCCACCATCCAATTGCTCTCCCATGCCAGTCAGACTTGAACATAAAATTTGAAGGTACTCTTCTAGAGTAAAATTAAGATCATGTCCCTGGCCCACCCTTTAGAAAAAAAAATATTTTATTTGATCAGGCTGAGAAAAGGCCTGTTTCCAGTCTGGTAATGGGGAAAAGCAAATACAGACATGCAGCAAGAAAGAAAAAAACAACCTCCCAAAACTTGTAACAAACCCTACAAAGGATGTGGGTGACATCCGCTTACTTTTTCTTGTCCTTGTCTTTCTTGGTTTGTTGAGAACCGGCCTGCTGAGCCTGTGACTGTAATAGCTGAGCTGCTGCCTTCTTCTTTTGAAAGTTGTTCAGCTCTTCCTCAAGTTCCTTCTTTTTGTCTTCCACCTTTTTCTTCTCTTCTTGGTGAGTCCTCTTTAGGTGATCAAACTTCTCATGAAGCTGCCAGGACAGAGACAGTGAGAACTGGATGGGAAGAGAAGAATGCTTCACCCCTATTTACTGGTAATGATGCCCCAAGTGCTCCTGCTGGCACTGGGGCCTCCGTGTAGTGACTGCACGCCATCAGCCTGTCCCCAGCCTGCCTGACCCGGTGAGAAAAGCCCTGCAGTTAACACTCACTGGCACGCGGAGAGTGGGAATTGCTGTTGCTGCAGGAATCCAGCAGGTCTCTGGACACTTCCACAGCCCCACATTCCGCACCTCAGTGCTTTGTACCTAGTGGACTCTATCATGCTCGTGCAAAGCAAGGAAATGTGGGTATTGAGGGCTGTACTCTTCTCTGCCCCTCTGCAGCAGCACATGCTCCTCCAGGAGGCCTGAGGAACAGCTTCCTGCCCTAACAGGACATTTTCTGTAACAGCCCTGCCCCAAACCCTCACAGAGTTACAATATACTCACATCCTTCTCTGCTTCTTTTAACTCTGCTTCCTTCTCCTTCACTCGCATGACAAACATCTGCCTCATTTCGTCCTCCTTCTTCTGGAGTTCGCCCAGGAATTCATTCCTCTTTGCTTCATAAGTCTCTTGGAGACTGTTAAAAACACACAAAATCCAGTCAGAGCACTGTTTCAAGCACAGTCATGAGCTTCCAGTCTTTGGAGACCTTAGCACTTCGGCTGTCTTGTCACAAAACATGGTCAGAGGCCCCCGACTACACCAGAGGCACGATCACCTCCGTGAAACCCATCCCAGCTTGCTAGGTGGCAGCAGTGGGAGGCAAATGGAAAAGGAAAAGCCGAGCTCCCTGCTCAAGACCCCGCTGTCCTCGAAAAGAAGCAGCCACTACGTAAGTGCCTGCAGCAATCCTCGATGCCCACAGGGCTCGTGATCTCGCAGAGTCACACCTCCTCCCTTCTCCCTCTGTTTGTCCCGAGTCTCTTCATTCCAAGTGCAACATTTGTGCATCAGACCCAGGGTGAAATCTGCCTCCGTGCAGTTCATTAAGCGCGACACTGACACAGAGCAAAACTCATTTTCACTGCTCACTGCTAATAGATTCAGATCAGGGGCTTGGTTTAGATAAAGCCACTCTGGGAGAGCTCCCTCTCTCCTTTGGCCTTTCCAGACGATCAGCAGCTTTCCTCCTCTGAACAACCACATTACTGGATTCCTTCATTCCCCCTCTACTCCTTGGCATTCTTTTATTTCCCCAGCACTGAGACAGGCAGTGAAGATTTGGGACATAAAATATGTTCTCCACCTACCTCTGAGATTTTTAAAGCCTCTTAGGAACTCTGGACGTCAAATTCCTCTTTTGTTTTATTCCTTAAATGGATTTGGATAGCCTAGCCATAATGATAGTGTGGGAATGATAACTATTTCCCCCAAGAGGCTTTTCTGAAAATGCATTTTTTAAATTAAAGCTCCACTGAAGTCACACAGACACGTTGCATCCATGTGCCTAAGGAACACATTAACCATTGGGCCAGTGGGACATCCTAATCCCAATGAAGTCAATCTTTTGCTTTTCCTGGCAGTGCTGGGGGTTTTGGTGGCTTTTTTGTTGGTTGGGGTTTTTTTTAGGGGACGCAATATTGAGCTGGGGAACACAACTTGTCAGATTATCCCAAGTCTTGTATTGAACTCTGCTAATTAACGGGCACTTCAGTTACTTCCTAAAATACTCTCCAGACAGGATGCCCAGAGCTGTTCCGGCACAGCACCGGCCGCCCCGGAGAAATCACACCATTCCACATGACCACACCAGCTTCCTACACATGGAAGCAAAAATACTGATTCTAAAAATGACAGAAGTCCTTTCGTGGGAGAGCAGGCCAAGAGCCATCTTTGGATTCTTAGCTAAATGCAGAACCAGAGCTCTCACAGCAGACAGACTTCAGGAGACTCAAAACAAAATCTCCCTGAAATTCAGTCTTGGATTTAATCCTCTAACTGTGCAGACTGAAACTTAAATTCCTAAGCCCTTCTGAAGGATCTGGCAAAGCCCAAGGGCAGGTGAGCCTCTGCTGCTCAGCGAGCACAAAGTGAATCTGCAATTAGCAACACACTGTCCTAGGGAGCAGCAGAGCCTCACGGATCGGATCCTGGATTGCAAACCACTTCTTCCAAAGCTCAGTTCCAAAAACACAATGCCGGGCGATGGGCAAGCAGGAAAAGCCTGGCAGGAGTGAGGGGGGCAGGGGCTTCCTGTTAAATTGTCCAAGGTTCAAAGCTTAATTCTCTGCTGCAGTGACTCTGACTTCCAGAGGAGCCAAGTTCTCAGAGAAACTGGCCTGGCAACTCCCAGGCTGCATGTGAAAAAAACAATTACAGCCCTAAGGAATAACAGTCCAAACCAACTGGGATCCCTGCAGCTTCTCACAGGCAAAGATGACAAGGGAATTGGCTTTTAAGTACACAAACATATGAACCTAAATTACAAGAGTAACTTCATTTCTCAACACACCCCCACACACTGAAGGATGCCCTGGCAAATATTATAATTTGAAAAACGACTATTTTGAACAGCTTAACCAGAGCAGCAGAGAATCCAGCCCACAACTAACACAGGACAGCAGAAGGGTCTCTGTGCAGAGGACCCCATTTCATGGAGCTGATGCTGGTTGGGATTCCGGTGCTCCCTCCTGACCTCCTGCAGCCTGGCCAAGCAAGGTGGGGGTCTCAGACATCACCAGTCCCCCTTTTCCACACTTCACACAAGCCCCTACACAGCACCAATGGTTTGCTGCGACCTCCTGCCCTGCTCCCTCTGCGATGTGCCAAAGGCTCCCCGCTCCTGGCTGATGCTAGCTGGCTGATGCTAGCTGGCTGAAGAGCAGCAGCTCCTGTGGCTCCCAGGGCCAGGATGCAGGGAAAAGGATCCTTTTGATCCCTGAGCTCAGAGAGAATGTCTCCCTCATTTCAGATATACATCAGCCTTGGCCAAACAGCTTGGGATCATAGGTTTTGTTTGTTTATTGGAGGGAAAAGGCACCCAGAGTGAACTGCTCTGAACTAGCACGTACCAGATGGAGAAATTCTGTACATTTTCATTTCCTTTCTACTTATAGCTTGGTCAAAAGAGGCCTCGTGTACAGGAAGCAATGGAAATTCCTCAGATTCCTCCAAAGGAAGGGCTGAGCCCATCTTAAGCCATTGCTCTCCAGAAAGGAAATCCAATAAAGCTTCACACTTGGGCTTAGAAACAGAACTGGGCTTGACTGATTCCAGCAGAGTTTCTGTGCTGCAGAAGAAGTGCAGCTGCATAAACTCGGCAAGTCAGAAATAAGACCCCAAACCAAAGCCAACCCCTGACACGCACATGTGTTTCAGGGGCAAAGCCCCACCGGTGCACTGAAATTCTGACTGCCTTCCCCAGGGGTAGAGAGGAGCACGGGATGTTGTAAGGCAGGGAGTGCAGTTATTGGGGAAAAGTTGAGGAGGAATGGGAAACAGGAAATGAAAGGAGAAAACAAACACTCCCTCCCAAATTCCCACACAGCTGTTGTCCCTGGCTGACAGCTTGGGCTTCAGACCAATAAAGCTGTCTGACAGAATGAACTATGTGTTCAGTAATCAGCCAAACCTCAGGCATGAGACTGTGGCACCCTCTTCACAGCTCACCTTGGACCAGCTGTGAAGAGCTCTAGGAGGGTCAAAAGAACGTTTACCCCAGGATGTCCCCTTTGGAAAGTCAGTGCATGGACCACCTTCCTCTCACACGGACGCGGCTGCACTTTTCCTGCCCAGGAATTGCAGGCAGCCCTCAGCAGCAGCAGAGCAAGCTGGTGACAAAGCATAGCAGTGCCTGAGTTGCACGTCCCTACCTGAAAGGCTTGCTGTCCGGATCCGTGTCCTTGAATCCCATCTCTTCCAGCTTGCAGCGCCTGTACAGCTCATAGTGCCGGGTGTGTGTCTGCTCTCTCAAGTCCTCCATGTTCACTCGGATCAGCATCTCCCGCAGCTTCACAAAGTCACAGTGGTTTTCGTTTTCAACTGCAAAAACAACAGAATATCCACAGAGAGAACATTAAACCCGGGAGCTGGGTGCCCCCTTTCCCTGGATCTGGGCCCCAGTGTAGCAAGCCTCAGAGTTCTTCACGCACACAAGCAGAACTCCAAGTCAGCCTGCACCAAAATGCCTTGCTGAGCTGGGGCTGAAGCCATCCCACGCCAGCATGAGCTTGAGTTCAAGGCCTGCACTGGATTTGCAAGATCTCTGTGTAGCCATCTGTCACGGAGCTCCTGTCTCCCCATCCATTTTTGCACCAGCAAGGTAATGATCCGTTTGCACACAGGATTTCACTTCCCACTCAAACCCACTCGAAATCTTTGCACTCACAGGGGCTCACACAGGCAAAGTCTAAACTAAATCTCAAACTATCTGGTCCTAGTTTTCTGGGAACAGCCAGAACCCAGCAGGATACAGGTCGAATCCAAGACTTCCCAAACACATCAACTTCTTTCCTAACTGTTTTTCCCAGTATTATCCTTTGGTGTATACAGCTGAAGTCTCTGAAGCTGCTTCAGGGTCAGCTGGTATTACTGAGAAGCCAGGAATTTTGCAGAACTGCACTGTGAATGCTCCTCTGCAGCTTCCTGGGCCATTGTCCAATGAGATACACAACTGAAGCCACCAGGAAACCATCACCACCTCAATCCTGTACTTCTCAGTGATGGTTGGAAAGCAAGGATCAGCTCTGTATTTTTGGCAGCATCAGTAAAGCCTGGGCTGCAAACAGTGCCCAGGCCAAACTCTGCCCTCCTGCAGGAAAGAGCTTTTGGCTCCATGTCCAGACGTCCATGTTCAGAAATAAGCTGTGCTTTCTCAAGCCAGATTTCGGTAAGGGCCGTCCAGAGATCAAAGTATCTTGGATGACAATGGGACAGGATGAGAAGGCCTTGTTTGTGCCTTTGGTAACGTACCCTGCACGACACCCCAGGGGTACTGCCTGGCTTTTGCCATCTTATTGCCGATCTTCACTTCTTCAGTGCTGCCAACCACGGCAAAAGGAAGGTGAACCTACAAAAGGAAAGGGACACTGTGGTTGGGGATTTCCTTTGCTGCCTTGCCAGGGATTGTTTCTCAAGAAAGCTGTTTACTGTGGCAGCTGTGCTAGATTTAAGTTGTTTAAACGCCTTTGCAATTTGTCTGCTGTTCTAGGAAGAGCAACAGGACAGTCTGGATGAGAAACCCGATCAGACTTAAAGCCCAGAATTCTGAAGTCTTAAAGATACAAGATATGTACATATTTTCCATTTAATTACAAAGCATTACTGTCTTAAGCACAGAACAAGTCTTACAAACTGGAACTGAATTTGAACACTGAGAAAAAAGAACTGTGAAACAATAAAAAAGAAGATAAAGTACATCCCCTCAAGGAAGGTAGGCTAAAAATTCAGGGGGATTCTGCTGCTACAAAAACCTGCTAACGCTTCCTCTTAAAAAGGGCAAAGCTGTGAGCAAGGGGAAGAGCGGAGCTGACCCAGCCCTGGGCTGACACGTCTGAGTCACAGAGCTCTGCTCCATCCAGGTCTCTCCGTGGGTGTGGTGGCGACAATCTGGGATCTGCTCCCAGAAGTGCGGCTGCTGACAGGAGGGAGCTCGTCTCAGCTGCCAGCCCAGCCTCGTGGAACTCTCCCTGCCTTAACAGCATCCAAAGGGGCTGGGTGCAAACTGTGGAAGCAGGAGCTGTGTCAGCCAAGCTGTGGTCACAGGCTGGGTGGGAGGGGAAGATGTCAGGGCAGAGGAGATGGGATTATCTGGCAAAGGGGTTTCTCAGCAGCCAGACTGCACCTGAGAAAGGCAGAACACTGCACACAATGCACCCTGGTAGATCCACATCCCTTCTCTCTGCCAGCTTCTCTGTGTGCTCAGAACAACACGGACAGGGAAGAGAAGCAATAGGGAGCTTTGGAGATGGTCTAACATCCAGCTGGATGAGGTAATTGCCCATCTACAAGCTGTTGAGCAGGAAGACTCACAACAGCCTTCAAGTAGCAAGGAAATAGCTTAATCTGAGTGCACTTGCTTTAGGACTAGCACATCCTCTTGGGGCCAGTCAAGACATCACTGCCAGCAACCCTGAGCTCAGGTTCTTCCGTTTGCACCCTGAGTCAGGCCCATGGCAAACAGCTGCTTCCCTTGGTAACCCCACTAAAATGTTTGGTCTAGTCTAGCCCTGAGTGCCCTCAAATCCCATCCTGTTGCTAGAGGAAGCAGAGGAGGTGAAAGTCAGAGCTGCTGATGGCCACAGGCCCTGTGGAGAGCTGGAACATCAGTGCCGGTGCCCCGCTCCCACCGGAAACTGAAACAAAGGCAACAGTGAATCACCCCCACTAACCAACAAGTGGTCGTTTGGGACAGGAAAGCCAAACCTCAGCTCTCTGCCCTGACCGCATTGGGGCCCTGCCTCCCACCCTCTTCCTTTCCCGAGACGGGAATACTACAACCGGGGAAGGATATGAAAACTGCAACAAGGGAGACGTGTTTGTCACACAATGAAACATATCAGACTAGGTATCTCTAGCCCCCAAAACCTTCTGGCCAGGCTGATGTCTGTGCTTAGATTGCAGTTTTAAAGCCAAGTAAGACATGGCACAGCCATCAGGGACAGGCCCAGGCAAAGCAAGGGCAGCAACCACCCCCCGCCAGACAACATACACTCATGGTGGCATTGATCTCGGCCACCGTCTCCTCGTCCGTCGGGAACTGGTAGATCTGGACGCCGTTGCTGACCAGCTCACTCATGATTTTACTCTTGAACTTGTGCAACTCATTTTTCGCAATGGTGTCAGCCTTGGCGATGATGGGGATGATGTTCACCTGCAAGACAGCACAGCACCTCCACATACAGGACTGCACAGGTTGTGTCACCAGGAGAGGACAGAGCAGGACATGCAGCGACAGCTCTAAAGTGCCACCAGCCAGCACCCCCAGCAGATGAACTTCCCTGAGGCTGCTGCTGCCAGCAGCACCACAGACAGGACTTCCAGGCAGCAGTGACGACGGCCTTAGAAAGAAGTCAAATGCAATTTGGCAACATGCTATTTCCTGTCCTGTCGCATTCCCCTCCTCATCTGAATTGGCTGGACAGGAAATGCTGTCATGTATTATTACGAGCTGCTCCAAAAAATAAGAAAGGAAATGACCATCTCTGCACATCCCCAAGCGCCGCAGCGGGCTGGATCACTGCGGGAGCCATGCTCAGACAACAGCCTATCACGGGCCCTGGCTTGGGTGGCGTCACCAAGGACACTGGAGGGGCAGCAGCACTGCTGTCACCCCATGGGAGGTGGAAGCAGATGGTCCCCACCCAGCCCCGGGACACACAGGACAGGGGCTGGCAGTAACACAGGCATGCTTCCCCCACCTGTGTGCCCTCACGTGCCCCTGGACACCACTGCACTGCAGGACCAAGGTTCACTCCTCCCTGCACAGCTCTGAGATGAAAGATGAGTTACTGACTCTCTTCCTAGACAGGCATTTGGAAAGGATAAAGATCCTGCTTTCTTTCCCTTTCTCCTCCCTCCAGAAGGACAGTTTCTGCTTTTGATCTTGCAAGATTTGCTTTTCCCTGCAACAGCAGACAGAAATCGTACTGAGGATAACAGTGATATCGACCTATATGGAGGGATTTTAACTACAGTACTGGAAAATCCTCTTCTATTACATCACTTAATTCTGTTTGGAGTTATTAAATCCCCATGGGCCAAAAGATAGAACAGGAATGTCAATTAGCTCATTGGAGATAAATCTCCATAACCTTATTTTCAGTTGAAGAGGGCAAGGAATCTTCTCCATCACCACATAAACCCCAATCGATTGGCCTCTCTAGGAAACAAAGAACCACTGTCATCACTGATGTCCTGCAGAATCAGGATCCAACGAACCAAACGTGCACAGTGGACTGATTTAAATTGCTTAATCATGATGGAAAGGAGCACAGAGAAGGCTCAGTTTAGCTACTCAGGCTGTACATTTGTACCTCAGTTATTTTTCCTAGAAGAGGCGAAATCTCCTTTAAACCACGGTTTAAACCAAACCCACGAGGGTACCTGGAAAAGCAGACGCCAAGTAACATATTTATTCAGATTCTTGTTTATGACATTACAGCTAGAATACCACCACATTTGCCATAGCAGATCAAATAACTGTTTTTGTCTAGCTGGATGTGGTCAGAGCAAGCAGACACAGCGCTTCCATTTGTTTTTCACTGATTAGAAAGACAACCTGAACTGTCTTTATTGACTTTAAAGATTAGCTGGGGAGCACGTGGCCAAGTTCCCTGCCCGAGGCAGAGCTGGAAAAGAGTAGGAGTCCAAACTCTCAATAAATCTCTGCACATGTGAAGCAGAATAATGACCCATTGCAGCAGTTCCCCAAGGTACACTTCTCACACTTTTTTGTCTGCAGTTCTCCACTATTAAACCCAGACATTATTTTCCTGAGCAGACGGCAAGATGATGAAAGCACTATGGGGCCGTGGTGACACAGGCAGCAAGTACCTTACTGTCGAGCTTCTTCATGGTGACCAAGTCCAGGGACTTGAGTGAGTGTCCGGTGGGAGCGATGAAATACAGGCAGGCGTGGATCCGCGTGTCGTGGTAGTTGAACAGGGATCGCTTGATCTTCAGCTCTTCCTGCAGGTAGGCTTCGAACTGTGCGTCGATGTATTCTACTATAGGCTTGTAGCTGGGGAGAGAAGGCACACAGAAAACCGGGCAGTTGGGTGCTAGGAGCACACGGGCCACTGATGGACACTCAGGAAGCTTCAGGGGTGCTCTGTACGGTACAGGACCTGTCCCACCAACCTACAGTCCCTCCTTCACAAGGCTGTGTTTCCACTCGGTACGCAGGTAAAGCGTAACAGACATGACAGCCCTGGATTTCAGGTGCATGGAAACCACCCAAGACTGCTACCCTGAAAAACAACGTATTTGGCAGTCTCTCCAACTAAAGTCTGAGCTGCTGCTCCACCAATGTCACTGAAAATCATGTAACATAAAAAAATTTAAACATGAAATCATGACCTACCCCCTAACTTGTCCAAAATCTCATCATCTTTAAGGAGGGAAGGGAAAGTCACAAGATAAGAGGGACTTTTCAGGAACCGAAGCCTGTGAGCAAAGCTCAGAAGACAACTGCATCGTTCACGGACTTTGATTGGGACCATTTTGTCAGAGAAAAAGCAGCTCATGCAGTGTAACGTGTCCTTATTCAAATTAACTGCTTGTGCTTCTGGAAAGAAAACTGTTCCATGTGTTCCCCCCCCACCAAGGGCAGCTTCATGGATATCACTAGGAGGGTCTGTAAAATGACTGCTGCTCTGGTTTTTTGGCTTATGGAAATTCTGTCTCTGACCATGAGACCCTGAAAACATCAGAGATGTGTGCAAAGAAAGCAGTAAGGCCTCGCATTGGGAGAAATAATAGACAAAACCCCATAAAAAAAGTGGAGCAAAGGAGGACTGGGAAGCCCCAAACTGGAGCACAGAGCAAATCCCACCCACCACAGCCATATGTGCTAGGACATAGCAGGAGAACGAAAGGTCTCCCTAAGCCCTGCTGCCCTGGGCCTGCCCTTCTCTCCACAGGGTTAGGCTGAAGCAGCATCGCTTCTGGGACTGGGAAACACCCCACAACAGTGAGGGACCTGCTGCACAGAGTGAGGCCCTGGTGACCTCGGAGAGCATCAGCGCCAGGATTTCTCTCCCGGCAGAGCTCGGTTTACCTGTCATCCTTGTTGATCTGATCGCCAAACCCCACTGTGTCCACAATGGTCAGCTTCAGGCGGACGTTGCTCTCCTGGAGCTCGTAACTCCGGGCTTTCAACCTCACACCGGGCTCGTTGTGCGTCGCGGGCTCGCTCTCGAACTTGGTGTTGAACAGAGTGTCCATCAGCGTCGACTTGCCGATGCCAGTTTCACCTGAGCAGACAGAGAAGCGTCAGGATGGTGCCACTGCTCTCCCTTACCTCTTTCTCTGGCAGCTTCACCAGGTAAAGGAGTTATTCCACTTGGGTGGTAGTGGAATTAGGCTACATGCACATTGCTAAGCAAGATAATCCCTGCGGGAGCAGATGTCTTTGGAGACAGTCCCCATCTTTACTAGCGTCCCAGGACTGACCCAGGAACTTTCTTTATGGAAGCAAGTTGTAAATTCTCTTAACCCCATGTCTGACTCCCTGATTTTATTTTGTTTCAGCCTTTTTAAGGCAGTTTTGTTGTTTCAAGAAGATCATCCAAAACCCACAGTGCAACTTAAGACAATAAAAATCTGAGACAGAGAAACGCATAAGTTCTTAAAAAAATAGCAAGCACACTGCTGAAATACCAACTTTTAAAACTTATTACAGTTTCACTAATCCCCAGTGCAATTAGTAACATGGATTGAAAGCATTAGCCTAAATCCCATTTTTCAGTCAAAAGTGTTTGTTTAGCAATTATACTCTCAAACAGCTATTGCTACCCATGCTGTGAGCAGGGGTGGGCTGAGGCAACTGACATGGAAAGCCAAGTCCTAAACTGATGGCACAGACTGCCCATGGTTTAAGCTGTGAATTCTAGGGAGCTCCTGATGTGAACTGCTGTGTTGTGTGCCAGATAGGTTCTGCAGCATTTCACATCCCAATTAGAAGTCTCACATTACAACACCGAAGTTAATAGTGTCCTCTCTCAAATCAAAATTTTAAACAGTAAGTTTTTCCAAGGGTGAGATTTCTGTTCCTTGGCCAATTGCAGCAGTTTGTGTGAAACTTTAATATGGGGTGAAAATCAATGGACAGGCACATTTCACAGGAAGAAAAGAGGTGGATCAAATTGCTAATGGAGACATATTAAGTCACACTAAGAAAGGCGTATTTACTCCAAGAGAGAAAGGCAATTAATTTATGCCATTTTGATCAAAGAGCTGCCTGCTAACCAGGCTGTTCCCTGCTGGATTGAAATGGTTTCATGCTGCTACGAGAGTCACGTGAGGGCTAGGAGCTCGAGTGTGCAGAAGCGCAACTGTTCTCTTATCTCCTCCTTTCTCACACACAAAGCTACAGAGAGGAGTCGAGTTTGCCAGATTTCTTTTCAGGCAGCTCACAGAAATTCTCAATTTGCTGTAGAAAAATCACAGTCAGAGGGTTGTGGGGTTTTTCCAGCTAATTAATGTAACTAATTAGAAGGGACAATACTCCCCTCTTGGAGGCTTAAATGAACAATGAATGGAAAGATGATGTTTGCAGCCTGCGCTGCCAAGCTAAGAGAAAAACCCAGCAGTTTTGTCCATTTACAGAACCAGATTCTGGGTTCACTGACAAGCCGAAGCTGGCTTGGCTCACAGCTCCCTGGGGCTGAGCAATGGATTTCCAACTGTGGAGTAGCCACAGAGTACCAAGACAGCAGCTACCTCCCTACAGCCAAGAGAAGATGTTGCCTCCTCGTATTTCACCCTCTGAACGATTTGGGAAAAGTAGCTCCGGCTATAAAACCAACTTGCATATTAAATACAGCAGAGGACAGGTGACAGGCTTTGTTCTCCAGTACATCATTTGGAGACTAAAAATGGCATCGTTTCCAAGTGGAGAAACTAAGAATGTAAGGAGACAGGCAAACCCTGGAAGGGAAGGAATGCAATTTGGTGAGAAACAGCCTCCACACCCAACCTAGAGAAAAGCAGATTTAAGTTCACATCCTTTTAAAAATACATCTGGTTCCCAAGTTCACACAGTTTCCTTATGGGCAGCCTTCAGGGAAAGCAGAACCACTGGATGATCAAAGGGATAGATTTGAACAGCTAGAAATTTCCATGCTTTGACTCGGGGGACGGGTTAGAGAAAGGGGAAAGAGGAATACTAGATTTCACTGTGGAGCAACTCTGGGAAGACAACTGTCACTTCCTTGCCAGTATGGTCTGCAGTGGCTCAGCCCTGCCCTGGGCAGAGGGAGAAGGTGTCAGGGTGGGGCCGTGCCCCCTGAGGGCCCAGCAGGGTGACCTACCCACGCAGAGGATGTTGAAGCAGAAGCCCTGGGACGTTGACTTGTTGACCAGCTGGTCCGGGAGGCTGTCGAAGCCCACGTGGCCGGACAGGGACAGGTTCCTGAGGTCATCGTTCTGTAAGACCCAGAAGAAAAGCATTTAAAAGGGTTGCAACATCCCTGTCAGGGAAGAAGTCCTGTCAGAATCGTGTTAAGGACACAGAGGCCTTTGGGACACAGGACCTGCGTCTTAGGTTTCCGTCCCAAATGCACTCTCCTTTACCTTCTATCCATCTCTGCTTGTGGGGCTCAAGAGCTAAAATGTCCCCAGCTCCAAGGCAGGCAAACACCACCACGCTGGTTCTCCATGTCTGTCACCAATAAACCATGATACTTTACCAATCTGCAACACCCAAATGCTGTTTCTGAAGCCCCAGAATCCCATATCCCTAGGGTTATCCTAAGATTACTTAGGCAGACACCTGGAAAAGAGAGTGGAACACAGTCAGAGCTGTGAGCTGACCAGTTCCTGTTAATTGCTGAAGCAGCTGAGGCTGCCTCCTCCATGTCCACTGCACAGCTACACAGCAGAAACCAGCCAGCCTCCCACTTCAGAACCTCCCCGGCAGCATGGGAAATTCCCCAAACTTCCCAGTCAGGCTGGCTCTCTCAAGAAGCACGCTGAGGAGTGACACAGGTTGTGATATGGCCTTGCTTGCAACTCCAAAAGCCATTCCTGACAAACACCTGTTGCAGGTGAGCAGAGAGCCAAGGCGGGGCTCTCCTTGGCCCAGTGTGACAAAGGAAAGGAGCAGCTCTCAGACTTGCTCTACTCTCCCAGGACTACAAGGGAAACACCATCACTCTTGCCCTTTTCCTGCAACCCCTCGGCAATGGCCACAGCAGGACACAGCTCAGACAGCAACAGTGCCTCCAGAGCCAGCTATAACTCTTTCCAGCTTTTCCAGGCTTTGACAGGAAGGGAATAAAGAGAGCATGATGCTGTGCCATGCCTTGGTTTACAAATAACCTCATCTGACACGAGGTGAGGAAGCAGGGCACCATTCCCAGCGTTTCCTGCGTGACCTGTAAGGCCCCTGGTGCTGCCTCTGCATGTCCTCAGCAGGAAAAGAAGCCAGGCCAGGCCGCCCAGAGGTGCCAGTCACCCCTCGTGACCCACTCTCCTCCTCAGCTGCTTGGGGGCTTGACCTGACAACATCCAGTGCCCCAAAGCTGTTCTGTGGAGGGCAAGGGGGCAGCACAGACCTCGCAGAAAGGAGGTTTGAAAAAACCCCCAGATTGTATTTGGGACTTTCCCACAGCAGCTGTATGGCAATCCACAAAGAAGCTCGGAAAAGCAAGCTGGCCCAGTCACCTCTTCCGTGGCAAGTCACACTTATGCCAAGGTCCTGGGCACAGTAAAACAAGCAAACAAAAAAACCCCACAAACTTGGTAGACCTAGAGCCGCTCTGCTGTTATTTCACAACATTTTTCTCCTAAATTTTGTTGTCCTTAACTCGGAAGATACTAAGCTTTCTCCAAACCCAAACACTTCCAACGGAGTCACTACACCAAGGCCACAATAAATTACAGTCATGGGCAGCCTCAGCCTGATTTAAAGGTGCTGGAAGCACCAGCTTCTTTCCACAGAATCAGTGGGCTTTTGACCAGACATGGACAACTCTTTGGTAGTTAAAGTGAGAATCAGAAGCAGAGGAGGACTTTCCACTCTCTGCACAACTGCTGAGCAGCTCCACTTCCCTCCTCAAAACATAATGGACCAGCCACCAATTGCAGGGAAGAAACGAGTTACACCTAGGCTGAGTGCTGACGAAAGTAGACTCAGACCTAAAGAACTACAAAAATTCCCTGAGAAAAGCAACATCTCCAAGTGAAAATGTCTCAGTCTGTACCAGGAGTCCGGGCAAACGGCTCCTTTCTGCCATGCTGACACACAGAGCCTGGCACCCGTGCTAGATACCTGAGCTCTGTCTTAGCATCTCAATCAGGCTTGTCCGTAGGTAAATGCCAATTTACCAGCCTGTTCACCTCCATCCCTCTGTGTACTGGGAGCTACTCACCAGCACCACACCACAGAAGCTTAAGGTGATTAAGAGGTACCACCTCCTTCGCTCAGGCTGGGTAAAGAAAAACCACACAGAAAGACCGTCACCTCATTCACCCACAACAGGGGTTTCCCTGGAAAAGGCCCTGGGATTGATGTATGATGCAAATGGGTTAAATTAAATACTTGTAACATTAGTATTTCTTTTTAAATGGTTGGCATGGGTTTATGATCAAGTGAAGGGAGCTCGGAGCGGATCCCGGAAAGCAGTAAGTGCCCATGACTCACAGGCTTCACACGAACTGGTGGGTGTTGAACATCTCTCAGCACAGCTCCAGTATCTCTTTCCCTGATATATTTTGGGAAAGCAAGTACTGCCTCATCATCGGTTGCTCAGCAGGAACAGGAGTTAGATTCATCTCTTGCATCTGCGTCAGTTATTTTTGCTGCAGACCTTCTCTGGTTTATTTCCCTCCCCTTGCTTTTTTTTTTTCCCCCGCAAGGGGTAAACATCAACAGTGGAATAAACAAAAACTATCCCTGCACTTTGCAATGCCAAGTATTTTTCACAGGCTGTGCTGCACAACAGGAGACAAGCGTAGCCTGATATCTGCCCAAAACATCAAAACACTCGTGAAAAGATCAGAGGCCTGAGGCACAGGCACAGATGAAACACAAACCCAAGCATCCACCTCCCTCAGCGTTCCCAGGATGCAGTGCATCTCCCTGAGTAGAGCAGACACAGAAAATAGGCGCAGCGCTGCACAAGGATCACAGATACACATTTTGGAGGAGGCCAGAGAGCCAAAGGAAGTTGATTTCTCAATCTCTCCTCCACACACAAACAAAGCCAGTCCTGCAGCATGCACACGACCTTGGAAAGCTGGCACACTTTTGGGGGAGCTGCAGGCAGCTTCTCTCCAGAGGAAAGAGGTGCACACACTGCATAACCACTTAGCACTGCAGCCAGGCCTCTGCCCCCGCTTTCACCTCTTCAATGGGATAGCTTTATCCACAAGGAAAGGAAGCCTCTGCTGGAGAGCAACCAGCCTGATTGCTCAGGGTATCAGTAGCTGAGCAGGCAAGTGATTCACACTTTCGGTCTGGCAGAACAGAAGTATTGTAACAACAAGGGGATGCTAAGTCAGATGGCTCTGCCTCTCCAGCTGTGATTTGCCATGACAAGCTCCTGAGCACAGTCAGTGGGCTGGGTTTGGTCCCAAGTGAGTCATCCCACTGAGAACTGGGCACCTCCAGCTGAAGAGCAGTCAAAGGCTGACATGGCTCCTGCTCCACCCCAGTGCCCCTGTGTGCACCAACAAGCCCTGGGAATGCTACAAGCACTGATTTATTCCTCCTGCCACATGGCTCCTCTTCCAGAGGAAGTCAGCAGTGCTGCTCAGGTGCTTCAGCCCAAGTGGAAAGGCATGTCATCACCCTACCTCATTGCCTGCCTTCTTCCCAAGCGCATCCCTCATTTCCCCGCAGAAGGTGAACAGAGCTCAGCACAACTCCTCCCTTTCCCCA
This sequence comes from Oriolus oriolus, assembly GCA_013400235.1. Lineage (NCBI taxonomy): Eukaryota > Metazoa > Chordata > Aves > Passeriformes > Corvidae > Oriolus > Oriolus oriolus. The sequence continues at coordinate 235,168 of VXBT01013908.1, forward strand.
GCACTGCACCTAAATATCCTGCTGGACGAAAACAACTTCTCAGGAGTCACTCACAGAAACACAATGCTAGGAGATGCCTCGGTAACCACAGACAAGTGGCAGTGTCTGAAGGACTGACCTCTTACAAGCACACTAAAGGAGTAACTGCTTGGCAAGCACCTCTCCTTGCTCCCAGCTTCAGGATCCATGGACAAGACCAGCATGGGTAAAACTGCAGCTCCACAGACTCCTGGAGAGATCAGTCAGTTTGCACCAGATGTGCCGCTAGACTTGGGTGTCTGGCTGTTCTCACATGTCAGAGAACTTAACACATCCCAAAAGCAGTCTGTATTTTTAAATTCTTCCTTAAGACAGTCATGTCTCCTTTACTGAACCCCTCATTACAGGGCATTGCTTCCCTCCCTCTTCCCATACCATCCATGAGCAGGAAGTGATTCTTAACGTCCAGAGCTATGTGCTAACCCCTACAAAAACTAAGGAGTAACATGAACAAATAAACGCTTGTTTCTTGGGAAAGATGCTGATCACTTGACTTCTCTTTGCAGAGAGCCCTGCAAGGCATCCCACAGTCAATATTTCTTGGATCAACAACAATCTTCGAGCTGCTGTTATCACAGCTGCTGGTTTTAACTGCAGCAGGGGAAGGGAAGGGGTAAGTCAAGCAGAGACAGGGCCCCAGAGGCACAGCATCTACTACCTACCATCACTATAAAGAGATTGATTGTCAGGAACTCACGTCCCAGCGCTCTTCATTTTAAGGGCGGAAAGAGTGCCTTGCAAAAGACAAGAAACAGTTTGCAGCCTCAGAACCCTGTCAAGGCTCTTTTAGATCTGTTTTTCTTCACACATAGCTCCTGGTGGCAGTGGCTTCGTAGGTCATGCAATGCTGTAATGGATGCTCTGCGGCAAACAGTGGGTTTGCCTGGACGGGAATCAGTGAAGCTACATAAAACAATTCAGCTGATGAGGCACGTGCAAGGAGAGTCAGCTCATTCCTCCCAAGCCACAATGGCTTGGCAGAGCCAGCAGGAATAAAGGGAAAGTTATTCTCCTCGTTGTAGTCAGGAACAGTATGTCTGTGTGCGGATGGGGAGCTGGAGATAAAGGTGGGTCCCGTGTCACTTCTCCAAAGGCAGCACAAAGCAGAGCTGTGTCCTTATGCGTCCGAAAGTGTCTGGCAGCTGACTGGAGATAAAGCAAAGTTGCTCCTCTCCCAGGTAGGAAAAAGGCCCCACTCCCAAAAGGCCAAGGAGAGCTTCACAAGGACACCTGCATTCATCGTCCCAGTCTCCAGTCTGCTCTCCTTGCTCAGGACTGAAACCATGATGGCAGCTATTCCCCAATCCAAGCAAGCTCCTCGCTGAGCCCCTTTTGCTTTAAGGCTGCTGGCTAAACATTCCCCTTGGGCCCCTCCTGGCCCACTGCTGCTGGCGGCTGGGGGTCAGCTTCACACGGCCTCCCAAGAGTTAAAGAAAACAAATATGAGCCTCAAATTCAAGAGGGGAAAAAGGCTGGTATGCAAAATATTGAGCTCAACCCCAAATATGAAGCAAGCGTTTAGTTATTTGAGGCCACAGGACTTAGGAGGCACCTTTAAGAAATTCTAAAAGCTTTTATTGTTGTCAGCACCTCAGACCAGCAACATTTTTGACCCATTACTAGGTCACATCATCTTAGATGCTGCATCCAAAGCCAGGGACCTCAGGGATAGTTTAGTCTGCTCAGATAAAAAAGCAGCTCAGGCAAGAGCAGCGAGCACAGAAGCAAAAAGTAGCCAGCAAGAGACAGATCTATCCCCCTCCCAGAGTTAAACCTGAGAGCAGCTGCCCCTGCCAGCAGGGCACCAAGTATTCCCAGTGTCTATGCCAGAGCCAAGCTCCCTGTTCCTTGAAACAGCACCCGTAATTCCGCTCCCCTTCCTTATACGGGGTTAAGGGATGGTCAAACCCTTAACTGCTGGACAAATGAATTTATGAATAGTATGGGGAGAACATGGAAAGCAAGAACAACTCCCCTCCCCTCCTTGGCATGCCGGGATGCCAGAATAAAAGAGCTGATAGCAATCAATCAGGTAATCAGTTCATAAAGGGAGGAAGGACTTCTTGGCTGTTGTTTCAGGGTAAGATAACCATCAGTGTCATCAGCAGAGGAGGGGGAGTTCCTGTCTCCATGCTGCTGCTGGCTGGCTGCAGGCTTGGGCAGATGTCTGCACAAGCTACTCAAGTCTGGGAGGTCCTTCGTTGTTTTTCTTCCCCCCTCCTTTCTTTCTTCCCCTTTTCTCTCAACAGGGAGAGCAGACCCCTGTGGAAGGCATGTTCTCATTCTGTACATTAATGTGTCAATCAAGCCATGAAGATTTGTGCCTCCCTCCCTGCCACCAACCCACCAGTGACTCACTGCTGCAGCTATTGTCCCTGAGGGATGGACTGCAGGAAACCATCTTGATCTTCCTGGACAAAAGCTGGCACCAGCTGCAGCTGCTTAGGGACACATAGCTCCTCACTAGTCCCCTGCCTCAGCCCTCCAGCCACGTCTACAACAATAGCAAGGAGCCAGGTCTCTACTCCCAGTAACAGGGAACACTGTCAGCAGTTATGCCACAGTTGGTTCCCTTGCTCATTAAACAGGGAGGACACAGGGAACACAAAAAGGCTCTCCCTGAATATGCTGGATTTTCCTTTTAATCCCCAAGAATCAGGTCAGCAGAAAAGGTTATTTTGTGGGAGGAAGGCTGGAAGCAACTTGACCAACAAAGCACTGGGCGGCAGCAGATGGGGAAGGGCAGGTGTGGCACTTGTGCTGCACCCCCCTTGCAGAAAATACTGCTCTACAGATAAAATCTCATGGATCCGGGGAATCACCAGCCAAGGGAGGCTGCCAGTGAGACCAAGCAAGGGGCTTCCCCGAGGAGATGCCCCCAGAGACCCGGCAACGCTGGACACACTTCCACTGGCACAGGCAATAACACACAGGAGTGATGCTCTCTCCAGGGCTGGCTCCCTAAATGAAAGGCAGGATGGCACAAGGAATAGCGAGCAGGCATCACAAGCTGGCCCCTGCTCAGGTGCAGCCCACACACACCGAGCCTGCCAGAGGAAAAGCCGACGTGCCCCAAACCCAGCTCCTCCAGCACGGATGCCACAGGGGGTGGGAAGCACGAGGCCCACTTCCCAGGCATGCAGCACCAAATATCCTGGTTTCCAGCGCTTGCAACTGCAAGTGTTAGCCCCTGCCACATGGCAAGGACACGATTCCTGCAGTCCATCAAGCCTCCGCTGTTCCCGCGCCTCCGGGGCACGCTGGCGGGGAAGTGAGGGGAGCTGCTTACATTGGCAAGCTGCAGGAACTCGGCAGGAGCATAGAGGAAAAAGGATACAGTTGCATTCCTCTGGAAAGAGGGAAGTCAGCAAAATCTGACAATTCAGGAGTGGCTGCAGAGAGTGGGAACGAGCATTTGTCTTCAGGCAAAATGTTTGGCTAAAGGTCAGCACAAGCTCAGAGCACTCACAGTTCCATGTATGCCACGAACTGACATAAAAGACATTTTCCTCCATAGGTTTCCAAAAACCACGGACCTTTCTATTTGGAGAAGTGACTAATGCTTCTAACAGCCCCTGATGTCACAAACTGCTAACCAGCAAAAGAAAAAAAAGCTGGACTTCAGGGATGATAAGGACCATATGTGCATTCCAGCAAGGCTTGTAAACTCACTGAAGGGAAAAGAAAGAAAAAAGGAGAGAGGAAGGAAGGGGGGGGGAAAAAAAGACACGATGTGACAAACAAGAATGAAGACCATCCAAAGGCAGAGCCCAATGAGAACCAGATGCTCTCTGTTTCTCTGGCCAATCTCTCTCCTGACAGGAGGACGACGTGCAACTGCCTCTCTGACTGCCCGTGTGAGGCTGAGGGAATAAAAGGGGAGCTGCTGCTCAGTGCCAGCTCCCCACACCAACCCGCTCCACTCCTCCTGCTTCAGAAGACAGCATGTGGTTTATTGCAATCCCCCTGCCCTTTGTTTTCTGCAATGCCACACGCAGGCAAAGGCAAACCCACGCCCTTCAGCACCCCAGCCATCCCCTCAGCCAGGCACAGCAGAGAGAGCTGGAGGTTCCTTCACGTGAGCCCTGACTGAAACACTGCACACTGACCCGACACCGAAGTCAGGCTGTGACTCCAGGACAGCTGACACCCGCGAGGACTGGAGAAGGTCCAGTCTTTGTCAGACTTGAGAACGTGCCACCTTAAGAGTTAAAAACAATTCCGATCAGAAGGACAGAAGCCAGCTGGGAGACAGCAGGAAGACATGTTGCTATATGGCCATCAGAAATACTTTTCTCTCTTTCAGTTCTTTGCCCTTTTCCAGCCCTTCTGGCTGCACAGTCCCACACCACCACAGATACAGATACAGTCCAGCAAGGCAGCAGAGAGGAAAAACCCAACAGCCATTTCCTTCTGTATTTCACTGTCATGCACTTAAAATAGCCTTGAAACAGCTGCACCATGGGCCGTTAAGTCATTGGATCTATACTTTGCTAAAAGCTGGAGGAACAGCCGGACACAGGACCCAACACAGAGGGAAGGGTGATACATGAACTCGGTAAGATTCCAGTTATACCCACAGAGCCCATTTGCGGGGAGCTCTCTGGGACACTGCCCCCAGGCACAAAAAGGTAGAATTAAGACAAAACTGGCAACAGAGCATCTGACCCATTGCCAGGTTTTCCTCCAACCTTCCCCAGTCTTCCACCAACTCCAGTCCAGTTAGGGTTGTGAACACAACCAGAGCAAAAGACGGATTTCGAGAAAGGAAAGCAGCCCAAAGGGCTCGCTTACAAAGCTGTAACAAGGCAGCACTGCTCCAATACCTGACTCAAATTAAGGGCCAGTGCGACACAAAAAGCAGCAGCTTTCCTTGAGGTGGCGAAGGCACAGCCCAGCAGGGCAGCCTCGCAATTCCCTAACCCCATGTGTTCCTTCCTGAAAAGCTGCAGCCGCACATCAAGGGCACGTTTTGTCAGCTCCTATTCAACAAGCTCCAGGACTGGAAGGTGCCCCAGATCGTGCTCTGGATAATTAATTATCCCTGGGACTCACAAGCAGGATTCATGTTAATACTGTGCCCCCCGGCATGGCTCAGAGGCAGGTGGGGGACACCGTGGCTGCCCGGCACACGGACACGCTGCCAGTGTCTGCACAGACCCAATTCCCAAGTAGGGCACCAGAGCTGTGTCTATCAAAGCACACAGCTTCAGATCATTTATTTACTAGTTCTCTGGATTCTGCACTAAAGAGTCTAGATTTATCACAGTAGCTGTCTTCGCACCTAAATCCTGAGGTAACACAGAGGTACATACACACGTGGCTTATCCCAGGCCCAGGTACCACAGCAGTGAGTATAAACGGGTCCTAACTTCAAACTAACCATCACCCAGCTCCTTGAAAAATCCCTACCAGGGCTTTTAGGGTCCAAACAAGTGCTAGATAAACAGGAATTCCCCAGGGAGACTTTACTGGTCCAGCATTAACGAGGCAGTGTCAATCCAGTATCAACTGGATTGAAAGAGCTGGCTCAGACCAGCTCTTCTTAAATTCATATGCAACATGCACATGCACATACAGCACTAAGGTTGTTAAGTAGAAGGCCAGAGAAAACATCTTGGGTTTAGCCAAGTCCAGTGTTACCACTCTCACCAGCAACAGGTACACTCGAGTGTGATTCCGACCAAGTAGCCAGAAAACAACAAAGCAAGAGAACCAGCTTTGAATGAGTTCATGGCATGGTCTAATATGCTGAATGTTGAGTCACAGCCCTCACATCTGCTCCAAAAAGGGAAACAGAACTCACAGAGCCCCTTACGGCACACATAGCTCTTACAGGGCGCCACAGAAGTCCTTCAACACGAGTACAAAAAGGTCAGCAATCAATAAATATTGAAAATTACAAATACTGTTTGCCTTAGTGCACAGTTTTTTGTCTTCAGCAAGAACGAAAGTGGAATTAAGCTGGACTGAACCTGCATGCAGAGGAAAAGGTGAAGGTTTACTCAATTATTTGGCCGACAGGTTTGGAAATATTACTCCGTAGACTTTGAGCTCTCAACTGACTCAAAGCAATAAAGTTCCCCACTTGCCTTCAGCAAGTCCTGGTTTTCCTGCCTTAAACAGGGGAAGCCAATACTAAAATTTTTATGAATAGGAGCAATTCTATATTTCAGCTGAACTACTTCCTTCCCTCCACCTCACTAATTCCAGATTTTTGTGGTTACCTTGAAAGGCTATGTTTTGTCTTTCCAAAATACTTCACTGGCCAGAGTTCCTCCAGAGGAAAGGACATCTGATCTAGGTCTGCAGCACAGCCATAACACTGGGATTGTTAGGAGGAGACGGGGCTAGAAGGCCACCCTACATCAGGTTTTTTATCCTCCTTGTGTTTCGCTGCACTGCTACAGAAACCTCACATTTCTGGAGCCGATAGGGTGCAAGACAAAACATATTTCTCACACGCAGACCACAGACAGGAATGTTCCCACAGTCCTCTCCATATCCATCACTTGCTAAGGGGCAGGACCACAAAGGCGTGTGATGGCCACTACAATCCTGGTGATGCTCCAAGTCATAAAGAGTCCCCGGGCAGGACACCGGCAGCTGCCCAACACACACTCCAAACTGCCTGAACTCCATAAATGCACGGCTAAATAAACATTTGCAGCACCAGAAGAAAGGATTAACTCTCTACTCACAAGGAATCCAAGGATTAGCTTTACAGCTCCAGTTTTTGAGTTGTAGCAGAGATAAACCTTTCATTCCAGAGATTTAAACCAACTCCCAGAAGCATCAAGAGTCCCACGCTGCCCCATGCCTGTGTTCTGGAGTTTATCTTGTTCCTCCCCACCCCCGAAAAGGGGTAAGGCTTTCCTTGCATTCCAGCTGCTGGGGACAAAGTAACACAGCGTGAAGGACGTGACAGAGCAAGTCCCCACCACAGCACAGGCCACCAAGGTCTCTGACGCAGCACAGCCGAACTCCTCCCGGCAGCTCAACATATCTGTCCTTCCCAAAACACATCCTCAGCTTCCCCTGCAAACACACCAGCAAGGAAATCCAGAGCTTATGGCAGCCGCCAAAGGCGGCTCAGGCAGCACCATCACCCTACAAGAAAAGGGTTTTTCCACAGCAGATGAGCCTGGGAACCCCATGCAGTGGGGAAGGATCTTCCCTTCAATTACAGGCAATGACACTCAACATAAGGCTTGTCCGACAAGGTTCTTCTGCAGGGACCTCTTTTCCAAACACCTCTATTACTGAGCTAGAATTCCTGGGGAAGAAAATAAAAAATGTCATTGGTGCAGGTGGGATTTTATTGTAAAGGCAATGAGGCCACAGCTGAGCAGATGCAGGAGGCTCCGAGCTGTGTGAGCACAGCTTCCACCCCAGGGCTGCATCCTGGCAAGAGGCAGCGTGCACAGCGCTGGCGAATGGCAATGTCACAGCGTCAGGGATTTCAAGCAGGTTTAGAGCAGACTTATTAGTGTAATCCTAATAATGCAAATAAAGTCAGATGCAAAACTGGCGTAAGTCGCTACATATGGAAAAACCTCCTCACACCACCCCCCCTTCATCAATGTCTGTTACTAAAGCACAAGCCACCCTTTTCCTCCTTCCTCACAGCAAGGGCTTTGGAGGCTCCAGTGACACCCCCAAGTCCCACTCCCACACTTCCCCTCATGTCACAGTAGGTTCAGATGCTTCCAGCCCCTTAACCTTCAGCCAACTGGTATGTTTCCATAAGCTTAGCTTTCGTTGGTAACAATTTTCCTTTCTGCTCTAGAAAAAGGGACATACATAGCCCAAACCAAAAAAAAAAAAAAAAGAAACCAAAAAAACCAACAATGAGAACAGTGTCTAAATGTACAGCACAAGGAAATAAGCAAGGGAAAAATATTTTCCTTTTGGCTGTTACTAGGTTTTATTAACACTAACTATTATTTGAACATCTACATGTAGAAAACAACAATTCCTAAAGGAAAGTACTAACAGTCTTTCTATACACAAACCTACATTAGTGGCTACATTCCAGATACTAATTAAATGCATCCTGTAACAATAAAATTCTCTTCAGACTTACAAATAATTCCAAAGACTTGATCCAAAACCTACTATCAACTTTGTCTTTAGTGTGTTCCCCCCACATGAGTTCCAGAACCAGACTTGCCATAGCTGCTACTTCTTCCCAAGTTCTCCATCCCAACACAGTTTCAGGCAGAGCTGCATGTTCACTGAGCTCGTGGTATGTGTCAAATCTCCAGAACACTTGGGGATTACGTTGCATTTCAACCTGTCCACTGGAACAACGGGCATTTGTTACAAGAGAGGCAACAAGTAGTCATTTACACACACAGTAGAAGTGACATTTGGGCCAGGAAATACGAGGGAAGATGTTTTCATGGCTGGCAAAGGGATAAGCTCCATGAGGAGAACAAGTTATCCAGCAGGCAGGCAGCTGCTCAGAGGCAAACACCGCTCTATCGAGTGACCAAGCCTAGAGGCATAAAGTGCAAAGAAATGCCAGGTAACACAGATCAAGTACAGCAAACCTCCTTGGAGCCTTCTGCAGTTATCTCGATCCTCACGGGTAAGTGGTGCACATCAACTTCTGCAGAGTGAAGGCTTGCAAAGGGGTAGCTATGGTCTAAGGTTCCCCTCAGCTGCGAGGATACACTTCGTTATTAAAACCGACTTCAGAGATGTTTTCAGCCCTGCCACAGAGCGGATGGATGAGCAGAGAGCAAATAAACCACAATTAGTGGGAGGCAGGCACCAATCCTGTCCTATGCGCTGTCAAAGGCTTCCCATCCGCATTCCAAGGCTCCCAAACACCTTTGTGAGCCGGACCTTTGGCTTTTGGTATCTCAGTCATCCTCCGGCTGCAGTGTCGCGACAGTTTAATTAAAAGCAGGAGCCTGAAAAGCTGGAAAGAGGCCGGGAGTGCTGCTGGGTTCACATCCGGCTCTGGAGTCTGGTGCCGAGGAAAGGCGTCCCTTCCTTCGGCTGCAGAAAAAGCGCCCAACGCCAGCTCCCGAGCCAGGGGCCAGGTCTGTAGTGGGACCGAGCTGCCCTGGAGCTGCAAGATCAAGTGATCTGGCATGAGCCCAGACAGTCCAACTACCTGGAACAAGGAAACTGTCCTTCCAAACAACAGAGAAGCTGCCAAGGCTCCTTGGGAAAAGCCTGTAGCTAAAAACATCTCCCTGTGCTACTCCCCACTTCTTGTCCGGTGCACGCAGCAGACGCGTATTTAATGCATTTCTGCTACTTTGGAGTGTCCTGCCGAGAGCCCAGTGCAGCTTTGCATAAGGGCCAGGCTTCAGGAACTAAGTGGGACACTTCCAAACATTACCCTGCGCTAATCCAATGTTATTTTTCCCACAGCAGCCCACCGCTCACAAGACCGTTGGCAAAGATTTGCAAACCACTGGCATTCACCCACATTCTCTGGAGTTGTGTCCTTCCAAATTCATAAATTATTCCATACACAGCCTGCTGCAGCATCCATTAGCTGCTGGAGGAGTCCTGCTAGAAGGATAAACTGGAGCCAGCATCCACCCCCACAGATTAATTAATGTTGGCCACCACACTCTGCTTCGACTGTCCACCCCAGTCATGTTTGCACTTTGAAGGGAAAGCAGAAGCAGCTGGATTCAGATTTAATTTTAATTTCTGCCCTCCTGTCAAGACTTGTGCTGTAGCAACCCATGCCGCTGCTTGTAACAGAGCAGTGTTAAAGGAAACCCACACTTCCAGTGTTTTTCTCCCATACACCCCAAGAGCAAACAGACTGAATTCTCCCGAGTACTACACTCCTGGACAGTCCAGCTGCTCGGATTTCTCTAGAACAGTCAAGGTAAACACAATCCAAAGTCTTGAAACCTCATGAGTACAGATGATACATACTGCACTGCTCTTGGTTGAAATCCATAGCTCAAGGACAGCTTCTGGAATGGAACATTTTACAAGGCTGTTTCTCTGAATAACAATAAGCAAGAGGATTTGCCATTAGCTCGCACCTCCCGCAGTTACTTTACACTGTAGCTTTTTATGCTCACAGTACTCGAATTTCTCATCTCCTTTTTCCCCTCAACTCCTCTTTTCCCCTGGAAGCACCAGGACAGGCGGTAGGACACGTCAGGTCCTACCTCCATTAGCAAAGCCCTGGGCTGTTCAGCCCGGCCGAGTCGCTGTGCCAGCGCACAGCAGCTGAACACGAGTCCCGCGTGGAGCGAGAATGACTGTGACAGATGAGCAGGCTCCGCTGCACCGGGCTCAGCTCCTGCAGCAGCCAGGCTGTAAAGACCTGACAGAGCAGGTAAATCCTGTCGCAAATTTATGGAGCCAAACCTAAGGATTCGGGAAGACAAACACTGCCGAAGGCAAATTAAGCCTGCTCCAAGCAAGCGCTTCCTGCAGAGGTCTGAAGATTAGTTCACATGAAGGAGCTCCTTGCTCTGACATGCTCTGTAACTCCAAGTGCTGCAGACCTGCCTATCCCAAAACTGGGGCACAATTCCCATGTGCGGTGCACGTTTTTGCCCTTGGCTCGAGTTATTTAATGAGATACCAAAGCGAGGGATCTGCTGCTGCATATTCTTTATTAAGATTGCAGTCTCCACCTCCACGTTGCTCAAAGCAGGAGGTGATGCACGAAGCCACAAGCAGCCCTGCCTGGGTTGCTCACATCCCAGAGCAGCTGGGGTCTGACAGATAAATACCTGCTGAGGAACTCGGGAAGCCTTCAAAGAGGAAGGCTGACGCCCAGCTCTTCCTCCCACGGCTGTCCAGAAGGAGCTGGGTCTGTACATGCAGCATGAGGGCTTCCACATCACACACCAGCACAGCTCAAGAGCCTGTGCCTGCACCTGGCCAGCAGCGCATGCCGACCCCAGGAGAGTCAGCGCAGGCTGGAGCAGCCCTTCCTCAGGCGCTTGATGTCTTAATTCACATTTTCTCAGGTCACTCAGTAGCCCCTGAGGGTGCAAACTGCAGCATAAACCTCAAGAGCTGGCTTGCACAACCTTCCTACTTACACAGTACCCAGGAGGATGGCACACATCCAGCCATCTCCATCCTCCTTCCTTCCATCCAGCTACTGAACTCTAGATGCTGGGCCACAACCCTCCTCTGCAAGGCACTGCACCAAAACAGGAATACGAGGCTCCAGCCCTGAGCAGCTTCCAATTGCCAAGAGGTTTCAGCACACACAGCTCAGAAAAAGATACATTTACCACAGTGTGGATACTGACAACATCCACAAGCCGTTCCCTTGGGACTCCTTACTGTGTATTTTACATGGGGACCAACCACCTACTTCATGCCAGAAACATTTCCTAGCCCGTGTGAACTTTATAGTTCCCTTCAAACTGAAACCAGGACAGCACATAAACTGTATCACAGCTAGCCTGGATTTATACTTCTGGCTTCCTGGCTCAACCCACTGGAAGAAATCATCACGTTACTTGGTTAGGTTATGAAAAAATACTGCTTTCCTCAGGTTATATCAAAATTTTGCAAAGCACATCCCACTGGAAAAAATGCTTTTCTGAGCTCCATTCCTGGCAAGGCCAAACCTAGAGGAGACGTAGCTGTGTTCAGTAACAGACCGGAGTCACATGGCAACCCACAGTTTCAAATAATGTTCTGTTTAAGCAACAAAACACCTCTGGCTTTGTGTTTAAACGGTTCTGGCCTACACCAGAGAAATTAAGTATCTCTTAGGAATGCTCTATGTGAAAATTGCCCTCAATTGCATTCACGTAAACCCAGAGAAACAAGGTCAGAGTTACTCATGCTGCTCACCTTTAAACCCTTCCTCCTTATTGTTACATCTCCTTGAAAACACAACTTGCATATTACCCTATTTGAATAGGTATTTTCTTGAAGGTAGTTTTAATTAAAAGCATTAATCTGGTAATGCCTCTGTGCCACAAGAGCTCACTCGATTTGGTGCAACAGGGCGAGGTCTGCAAAGGTGACTATGGTGTGCTATTAATTCACTGATCGCAGCTTGGCACCTCACAAAACAAGGAAGGGAATTATCTCGCAGAAAAACAAAGGCACACCAAGACAAAGGCATTTGCCCAAGACCACACACCAAATTAGAGGCCGAAACACCTGCAGCATGTCAGCCACACAGGCCCTAATCCCAAGTGGCTCTTGTAATTGCTGCTCTAATAATTAATAATCGCTCAACTCCAAATGCTGAATAGCAGGAGTGCTTTCCAGCCCGGTGAATATTCAGCTACCTGGAAACACACAACCCAAGGTTCCCTGACAGTACTACTCAATCACGTATCAGAAACTGACGTGAATCGTTCCAATTGTTCAGTGACCATCAACTGTGCGTCCCAGAAGGGGAGGCATTTCTCTGAAAAGTTGTTTACTTTTTTATTTTCAGCCAGGTTCTTTGTAATTCAGAGCATCAGGAGAGCTTACCACAGCTTTGCTGAAGAGCTGCCCCAGAGCCCAAGCACACACTTCTTCCATGAAGGCTCTCCCCAGCATGAAACAGCTCTTGGATGTGGTGCCACTTTCTGCCTCCACTGGACACCAGGGACTTGTGCTGCAATTACCAAACCCTTCCCTTTCCCACAAGGCTGAGCCAGGCCTGTGAGAAAGGCAGGAGCGTGCAAGGGCTCACTTGAAGATGGAAAGATTTAAGGGAGCAGGGGGAGAAAAGAACTGACATAAATTAGGTCAAATGCTCCAGAAAAATGCCAATTACTTGACACATAGCAATAGCACTCCGATATCATTTAATCTCAGCTTGCCATTGTCAGATATTAGCTGAAATTCCCTACTTTGCTCTGACTGCCATATTAAAGTGCCATGTATTTAATATTAATGAGGCAGATGAAACAGAATGAGACTAGGCTGGCATTTTCTGTGATAAAAGACAGCTTGTGGCAGAAGAGCATTCATTTAAAACCACTAGGGATTTTTCTTGGCTTGGAACTTACATACAAGATACAGGAAACCAACAAAACCCTTTCTAAATGTAATTAAAAATCTTAATCTTCTCATTCCATAGGCTAACAAAGGCAAAGTGGTTGATTGGTTGTTTTCTTCTGCTAAAAAAACCCACAGCAGCAGCAAGTTGACTTACCTGGCCAGAATTATGGGAAGCTTTGAATAAACTGCTGAAACAGGATTTGAAAAAGTACTGTTTTTCTCCCCCCTCCAGTGTCCATACCCTTGTGCTTACACTCAGGCAAAAAAAAACCTTCAGAGCTCAGAACTCTTGACTGCCCAAAAAAGCAAAGGCATAATGAGGCCTGCTGCTGGCCAACCCGGACATGAAACAGATTTGAAGGAGGAAAAAGCAGCAGCCAATAGATGTGGTGGTGAAGTGGTGTGATTTGTCACCAGACGATATTGCAAAATCCCTGCTCCTCTTGGGGTCTTGACATGAAGATTTGAGGACTGTGCATATGTTCAGTCCCAGATGGCTGCGTTAAGCCTCATAATCACTCCCAGCATTTACAGTGAGCAATACCTGCTCGCAGCATGACAACCTAATCTTTTCGCTGTAAAAGCTCGGAATAAATGAGCACTGCTTCCAATTATTTAATTCAACAGTTTCTGACAATACCAGCCTTGACACCTCAAACTAGGAACAAAACAACAACAAAGGCTATTGAAATCACATTAGCCATACTGTTTCTATGTTCATTCCACAGATATCCAAGAAATGCAATCCTGCCAATTAAAACTAAAGGAGACAACAGAGAAAAGAAAAATCTTTAATCATAGATGAAGCAAGAAAAGGAAAATCCAACTACATTTATGCACAAGCACTTTACCAGCAACCCCGTACATTTCCTAGACACATCCAGGTGATGTGGGGAAATCCATGTTCTTGCAGGGAGATGTCAGGAACGAGTGTCGGTCATAACTTGGTACCTTCACCCTTCCAGGTTGCAAGTTTCTCATTTCCAAGCTAGTCTGTTGCCTGCCAAATTTCATCCTAGAAAAATAAGGCCAGGACCATCAGCCTGACATTGTTCATTCATCTGAAAGCTGCCAAAAGCTTCCAGGCTGACTCAGATCACAGGAGAAGTGTTTACACGGGGGTTGAAAGGAGTTGATTTGTACGCTTCAAAACGCAAAGATGTGTCTGTGGCAAGATAGAGGTGGGAACCTCTATCTGGAAGGCTAAAAGCAGCCCTGCAATTCCACCTCTCCTGCAGTTCACACTCTCGTGCTCCCTGTGAACCACTCTCCGCACTACCCTGCAGAAGAGGGAGCCACAAGCTCGCAGGGTCACCAAGCAAGCCATCTACCCAATTCAATCCTTTCACTTTCTCTACAGACAAAAACGGAGCTGCCACCACCAGACTGCCAGAAACTTAACTCAAGCCAAGTTCATGTGCTTACACAAAGCACCTTGCACACTTGGTGCATTCAGCACATCTGGCAAGTAAGTCCTGTCGAGTCTCTTGCTTACACAAGACGTTGTACTTCACTCTGCACCCAGTGAAGCCACCACTGAAACACCCAGACTTGGCAGAACACCTTCAGATCCACAGACAGCCCCTAACAGTCCGGCAAGGCATTTACAAAGATCCCGCTCAGGACTCAAAACAGTTCCTTGCTTCCACACCCATCACGTGAGAGAGGTTAATATAATTCCTGAATGAAAGACATGAGAGGTATGCAGATTTCCAGGAACAATTTATATTAGAACTACTGCTGTGCACAGGAATCAGTTCTCAGGAGCCGCTGGCAAAGCAGGCAACAACTGTGGCAAAATCAAAGTGTTTTTAAACCAAGCCTTTTTCTATTAGCTTGTGCCAAGCATTCATGAGTAGATCTGGTAAAGAAATAACCCACAATTACAGTACTCCAATAACATATTTCCAGCAGCTAGATCCCATCCGAAAATAAATTCAGAAACAGAAAATCCAATTAGACAACAGAAGGATCTAAAGAAGCTGTAAGCTCACATGGAAGAAAGCACCAACTCCCCAAATACAGCAGCAGTCTGCTCTTTGACAGCACCTTACGTGGGATGCTACTACAGAAAACAAAAACCTTAAGCCTGCAAGAAAAGATGCAGCTTCTTCCCATTTTCAGACACTTAAAGAGCTCTAATTGCTAATTCAGATTCTAAGACTATGTCGCCAAAAACACGGGCACAGCCTGTATTTTTAAGTAAGGAGTCCCAGAGATAGCTCAAGACTCATAAATCCCAGAGCTCAGCAAAATAACTGTACTGTCACAGAAAGGCAGCAATGGCCTGTGGACTACAGCTTGTTCCAGCAGAGCACCACTTACATGGGACGAGCAGAGCACTCCAGAGAGGGACAAAGCTTCCAGGAGGGCTGGGTACTGCTAAAGGAAAACCATAGAGAGCTGCTCTTCCTTCTTGTGGCTCTTCCTTAAGCACCTCATGCATGGCCAAGTGGACCTTGCCTACACCCATGTTCATCACACCTGCCCAAGCTGTGGATGAGAACAGTTCTGGCGACACAAGTCCCGGCCCACATACATCCAAACCAGGCTCATCCAAACCAGTGCAGAGGATGGGGAAAGGCATCCAGATGGGATGAAGTAGCCAAGAAGGAGCATCTCTTATTCCCACTACACAGTGGATGCAAACAAGTACTTACAGTCTATAGAGCGAGAACAACATTTGGGGTAAATTTTGGTTAACGCTGCCGCTAGCTAAGAGAGCAAGACCCCAAAGCTGGTTCTGTGTCTTTGCTCCAGAGCCTCCTCCAGCAGCATCAACGCTGAACTCTCCCCATGCCGTGGTGTTTGTCTGAACCATTATTACGCATCAGTTACTCCAGTAGGCTGGAGAGCTGCTCACAGAGCTGGAAGCGAAGGCAGCTACACAGCGTACCTAAAAAAAGCTTCGAGTACTATTGGGAGGCTTTTTTTGTTTATTTTTACATCACCTGGTTGCATCCAACTGTTCTATGCTGAAGCTGCTTCAGTATCTTTTCCTGGAAGAGCCCCTGTAGCTCATAGGACTGAAGCTAGAGCCAAACCACGCCAAGGGCAAGGCTGGATGAGACTGCAGTGTTTGCCAAGCCAACAGAAGACCCTGTGCCCTTGGCATCTCTGCTGCCAAGCAAGCACTGAGCAGCCTCACGCCCATGCTCTCAGAATCACCTCGAAAAGAAGAGCCATAGAAAGGCCACAAGAGAAGCAACAACCCTCAGATGGCTTCAGAGTGGACAGCCAGCCTGGAAAGCTCTCTCTCTCAGGGGCTACAGAAGTGGGATGGGGACATATAAAACATGCCTCAGCTCTGAGTATATATATTTTAATTTCTCAGATTCATGCTGCTTACTTAATCAATCCCTGTCATTATTTTAGGGGTCTTACTCAGGCACTAAAATTGCTTCCCTACCATCTCACCTACACAAAGCGAGGACTTTCCAAGTACCTCCACCAGATCCTGACTCCAGCTCAGCTCATTCATGCTGGAAAAGCTAGAGGTCCTGAGCGTGTGGTGGACTGGACACACAACCTGCCCCGCAACCAAGGCTGTGCCGAAATGAAAGCAAGGAGGAGGCAGGTTCCCACCATTGTTAACATCAACAGGAGCAGCAAGAATTGTCTGAAAGAATTTCCTACTGCAAACAAGGCACCGAGGTGAATAAAGGAAACAAAAGGTCACAAACTAAAATACAGTCCTGTGTGCACCACCCAGGGCTGCTTCCTTGGTGCAGACAGCTGAGCCAGGCCAGGCCCAAAAGCCCCACTTGGCAGCAGCAGGCAAGGAAGCCAAACCCCATGCCCCGGCCACCTCAGCAGCCCCAGCAGTGCCACCCACACCCACAGCATCACCACATTCACTGTGAGGAGAGTCTGCAACCCTGCGATGCAGAAACACGGGGTACCCCCTGCCCTGGTGCACACCTCTTTTTCCCATGCCAGTGGTCATGGTGGCCCTGCGGCACCCAGCAGCACACACGGATGTGGCTCCCCAAAGGTGCTGCCCCCAGCTCCTGCTGACCCCAGTGGGTGTCAGCAAATCTGCTACTCCAAGACAAAGCACAGAGGCTTCGGCCCCGCTCTGCCTTCCCATCTCACTCTCCTTCCTCCCCTCCATGGAAACCAGCAGTCTCTCATTACCAAGTATTTTTAAAACAGAATGAAGAATACACTGTGCTGTTTTAATGTCTCAGATAATGTTCTCTATGGTTCCCATGTAAAATCTGCATTCCAGCTTCATTTTCCCTCAGTTTTTGTTAGACTTGGAGAAGGGGGTATGCCAATGTATACTCTTGAGTGAACATGAGTCTCACTCCCGTAACACAACCAAGCTCTGGTTCTGTAAACATTTAGGATAAACACATAAAGGGAAGGGTAGGTAAGCCAGAGCCCTCTTCCACGCTCTGGTCTACTAAGAAACCATCCACCACTGGTCAAGAAGCTGTGAATTAATCTAAGAGGAAGAAAAGTGTCCCCTACCAGCACATCTCAACAGTTTCCAGACTGGAAGTGGCTTATCTCACACTGAGCCCAGATGACCATAGCATCCTCCCAGCCTGGTGCATGTTTAAGCACAGGCATGGCCTTCATCAGCTGAGAGCTCCCACGGCAGCTCCCGGCACCAATCCTGCCAAAACGTTGCTTATGCATGCCTTTACATTTGCATGCCAAGATCAGTCTCCATTAAGTCAAATGAAATTACAGGCAGCACATTACACATGTGCCTTCACATCTGTGGGATCAGGGCCTTAAAAAGAAAGCCGCCCATCCTACCAAAACACGCCCTGCTCGGCTACAATTAAACACAGACACTTCAGAGCAGTTTGCTGAAGTTATTTTTTATGCATACTTTTACAATTAACATAATGTCATATCCTGCCAGAATGTAAAAAGTTGTGACTCAGGAATGTTATCATCATTTTAATTCAAACTGACTCACTTTTGGTTTCATTCCTTTCCTTTTTCTTTCCCCCTTCCTTTAATTCTCCCTCCAACAAGATGCATGCCACTCACTGCTCAACTTAATCATATTTTGTAAGAAAGTTGGAAAGGCAAACATTCACCAGCCTTGCCTTTGCTCTAACATATAATTAACTCTTTCTTCCAACTCCCTGCCACCCTCCCAGCAACACAACAGCAGCACGCAAAGTGGGAGCAGAGAGGATTAGATAAGGAGGTACACAAGACAGAACATCCCCAACATCTCTTGAATGCCAGCCCACTGTCCTTTCTTCTCTTATCATCCCAAGATAAAACAACTCCCTTGTCCAATTCCGGAGGACGGAGGGTCTGCCCACCAGCTGCTTGCGAGGAAGGCAAGTACCCTCCTCCTTCCCTCTCCCACACACACATGCTTCTCATGCTGAAGGATGCTTTATCCTGCAGTCAGTCCCACTGGACTGGACTCAGCAGTCCACAGACAAGAACTTGGTCTAACTGGTGCAAAACGCTTTGTGCATGTCATTCTGGGATGGCCCACGGACTTGCATTAACCAAACAAACCCAAGAGGCTCAGTAGCAGCACCAGTTTAACATAACAACAACAACAAAAAAAGCGCCAAACACATCCACAAGAACAATTAGCAATCACGTCTCGCAATAAACCACGTTCCTGAGCCTATTCATGCTGCAAAGTTACTGCTCCACACAAAGCCAAAAGGCTCTGCTTGGTAATACCCTTCAGCTTGCCCTAAAAAACCATCTGAAGCCGTGATTTCAATGCATATTCTTACACTGAAAGACAAATTTCCAAGTATGCTTTAGACTTTAAGATCAAGGAAACCTTTCAGAAGAAGCTTTACAAATGGCTGGTATAATTTACAGGCATTCTGTTAAGAAACATCAGCTCTTATTTTGCTTAGTAGCATAACTTCCCCACCTCCAGTAACACCATTAACCCCATCTCCATACATTTGCTTTGCCACATCAGAGGAACCATACAGCCCCGCAGATCCACAAGCACATAATAAACGCTAAAAGAAAACTTGTCTCATCTTGGTCACATCTTGAACGCAGACCATTCTCTTATTTTGAGAGGGAGTCACATTCAAGTCCTCCACTCGTGGGCAACATCTGTGTTACTCCCAAGCACTGAAAAAGTTACCGGGAAGTCGATCAAGTCTCTCCCTCCCCCGGCCGACGATGCACAAAAGTGCATTCTGTCTGGTCACGGTGGAGTTTCATTCACGTTTCTGCAAGCTGGATGCAAGAGAGACTTGCTTTTCTTTTTCGGCATCTTTTTGTTTTTGTAGGTTTGGGGGTTTTTTAACTTTCTCCCTGTGAAGGGGAAATCTTTTGTCTTTCTCAACACGAACGTAAAAATCCTCCCGGCCACCACATCCCCAGAAAAACGGTCACGCTGGAAAGTGCAGGACACGCGTGCCTCTCGAAAGACTTCCATGCCGGGGCTGCCGAGCCTTGCCCGCCGCAGCCTCCCGGGGACCGCGGGCACGTCCCGCCCGCCGGCTGCCCTCTCCGCACGGGGCACAGCCCTTCCCGCTCTCAGCTTTTCCCATCCATGGGCAGCGGCGGGGCAGCAATACCCGCGGCAAGGCACCAACACCTCAGCCGCGGCGGGCGCAGCCCGGGACCACCCCCGCCGCCTCCCCGTTCCCGCGCGGCTCGGAGCGCGGGGCTCCGGGAGGAGCTGCCCGCCGCCGCCACGGCCCCGCCAAAGCCACGAGCCACGGCCCCAAAACGGGGCCAAAAAAGTTTTGCGCGGGCCCCCCCGGCCCCGGAAAGGGGCAGAGGCGGCGCGCCCCGGCGAGACCGCCGTGCCCTCTGGCATCGCGGCCCCGCAGCCCCCCG
>VXBT01013908.1:260155-398511 GCA_013400235.1 Oriolus oriolus
CCCTGCCGCCATCCCGTTCCCTGCCGTTGTTATCCCGCACCGACCTGCCCCCATCCCGATCCTTGCCGTTGCTGTCCGCCCCGGAGGTGCTGCCCCTGTCCCGGTCCCTGCAGGCACTCCCTGCCAGCCCTTCCTCATCCCCACTGCTTTTATCAGGCCCCGAGGTGCTCCCTTCCACCAGGCTGCCCCCATCGCAGTCCAGATCCCTGCAGCAGCTCCCCACCAGGCCATCCCCAGACTTGCCGAGGGTATCCAGGGGGCTGACTCCCAAGGGACCAACCCAACCTCAAGTCCTGCGGCTGTACCCATGCCAAAGCCTGACACTGCCGTCAGGTGCTGGGATCCTGCCCCCCACCAGGCCACCCCCACCACAATCCCTGCCACAGTCCCCCACTCTGCCATCCCCATCCCGCTCCCTGCAGCCACCTCTTGCCAGCTCACCCCCATCGAAGTCCTTGCTGCCAGCACAGGGCCCCGCAGTGCCCCAAGCCCCAGAGTCCCAGCCCCCAGCACCGCTGCCTGTTTTCCGGAGCATCAGGTGCCAGCTCGCTTTGTCGGAGGTGCAAGGCACCCCTCCCTCACTGCACGATGACTCTGGGCAGCAGCCCCGCTCCGTGCTCTCCAAGAGCTCTCCTAGGAATGCCGCAAGCCGGGGGCCGCTGGTGCCGCTGGGACAGCGGGAGCACGCCTGGCTGGTGGCAATGTCAGCGGGCTGCTGGGCTCAGGTGCGGGGGCTCTTTCTGGAAGAGCCTGAGCTGGCCCTGCAGAGGGACTTCATATCAGGCTTCACGGTCCTTCACTGGCTGGCCAAGCACGGCGACGGGCCGGGCCTGCAGGAGCTGGCAGCGGCGGCGCGGCAGGTTGGGCTGGCCCTGGACGTGGACGCCCGCTCGGGCTGCGGGTACACGCCGCTGCACCTGGCTGCCATACACGGCCACCAGCTTGTCATCAAGGTGCTGGTGCTGCAGCTGGGGTGCCAGGTGCGGGTGCGGGACGGCAGCGGGCGCCGGCCTTGGGAATACCTGCGCAGCTCCACCTCGGGGGAGATCTGGCAGCTCCTGGAGGCACCCCGCGGCACAATCATGTTCCCCACGCAGCCCCTGGTCCGCAGCGTGTCCTCTGTCAGCAAGGTCTCGCCATCCACTGGCAGGGCAGCCCTGCCTGCCTGCCTCAGGGTGCAGCTCGGCCGTGCGGCTGTGTCCCACCAATCCGGCAGCGACAGTGACTGAGACAGCTCCCTGGCATTCCCTGCCAGTGGAGATGGGACCTTGGTGACCACCCTCCCGAGAGGAAGCCATGCAGGCGGAACAAAAGCTGTGAAACACACTGAACCTATTGAAGAATGTACTTTTAAATTATTCCAATGAACTGTTGTCTGAACCTCTCTGCCCTCCCTCCCATTTCTTGCTTTTCTACCAGCGAAAGGATGCCGTAACTCTTCTGGAAGCAGGCAGAACCCTTGGGAGGCAAGTCCTCTGCAGCCCACAGGGCCAGTACCAGCTGCTGGGTGCAGCCTCAATCACCAGCAGTAATGGGACCATGGCTTTGGGGTGAGGCTCAAGTCTGGTCCCAGTCAGGGTAGAGCACTTGCTTTTGCTGACAGTGACAGATTGTTATTGGTCCTGGGGTTTGCAAAACACTTGTTTACACCACTTAAATTCTGGGGAGTAGTAAAACTACATCCCTTTTTAAATCCCAGCAGATTAAGGATGAGTCCCACTTTTAAAAATGTAGCTGATCAAGATCCAGCCTTCCAGCAAGAGTCCTCAGAGAGTGACTTGACTGTGGCAGAGGGCGGCAGTGGGAGAGCCTCGGTAGGGAAGGGTGTTTCCCAGGCCACCCTGCCCACCAGCCCATGCTGAAAGGAATGCAGGGCAGCACCACAGCCCTTCTCCCCTCCACAGCTGCCTGGGGCTGCCCAGCAGCATCCCTGCTGCTCCCTCATTCCTGCATCTCCAGTTGCTCTCCTCGCACCACAGAATTAGGAAGTGGTACCCGTGTTGTGGCTAGAGCCCTGTTCCCACACCTTGGGACAGAAAGCATTGCGGCAGGATTCTGTGCTGGGCAGAAAAGGAGCTGTGCTGTGTACGGGTCCCAGCCTTGCAGAGGGAAGGCTGTTTCATAACCAGAGCTGCATTTTCCCAGAGACCCCAGCCCTAAATTGCCTGGCAGGTGTTTATGTGATGGGGACAGGTGGGACTGGGGCGCCAAGTGCAGTCAAGAGGTGTCCAGTGGAGTAATTCCTCAGAGTTTACAAAAAACAAATTGTCTTTAGGAATCTCACTGAATTATGTGGGTCCTATAATGTACTCTGCTCTCTGGTTTAGCATGAATGAGCTTCTAAAGTGTCAAAAATTACAAGTTAATCTTGCACCTAATCTGTCTCTCCTATAGATCCTCTATGGAGGCAGGAAGAGAGCTAAGATACATGAGACAGGGATCCATCGCTGCCAGGTTGATACTTCTGCTGCTGGATGACCCCAGGTGTAGGACCAGTGAAACTGGGACTGCTGGCTCAGCCTCAGTGGGAGGCTTTGGGGCAGACCAGAGCAGTAGGTGGGACTGCTCATGCATTTGAGGCATGTGTGTGAATGCCTGCAGTTTCGGGGAGGAACGGGAACGAGGGCAGCAGAACTTGACCCTTGCATAACACGCGTGCCAGGGAATGCCTCGAGTCCTTGCTCAAGCACTAATTGAGGCCTCCGCTTTGATTGGGTTTTATTTGAGGGAGGAACTCTTTCCTGCAGAAGGGAAGCTACCCTGCCTGACTCTCAGGCCACCAAAGGTTGCGGCCCTTTCCTGGGCTGGTTTTGTCCTTTTTCAGGGGAAAGAGTTCAGTAAACCAAGGCAGTGTCCTGGCAATGATCATTCCTCTTTGAGATGACAACACAAACTTGAACTCATAAGAAATTCAACTGTGAAGTGGCCTCTGAGCCACCAGCATGAGAACCTGGAGGGCCCTCCAGGACTCCCACGCAGCAGGAGGAATCCTGTGTGTCTCCCTTCCTCTTCAATCCAGCTGGGGTTTATAGTCTAGGTCAGCACCAACACACAAAGCAGCTGCTGCCTGGTAAAACAGTGAAGGCTTTTCCACCACATTTAGAGGCTTTGCCATTATTCACATCATGCACCAGGATCCCTTGGGAAAGGGCTCCCTAAAGCTTTCCACAAGCCTTGGCTACAAGCTCCTAAAAGCAATCTGTTGACAGGGGATATCAGGGATACCACCAGAGCCTTCCTGTACAGGGAGCTTCACAGAAGAAACCCCAAATGAAACAGGTTTGTGACCTGACTAAAGCTGTCTGGAAGGAGTGTATTTTTTCTCCAAAGGCAGCTTCCAAAGAACAAGGTTTTCCCCTTTGTATCTTCCATGCTGCTAAGACAGTGCTACCTTGGGATTCTCATTTTACAGCCTTTCCCTGATCTTTCTCCGTGACGCAAACCTAAGTGGCACTTTTTTTCCCCTCCACGCTGTTTCAGACCTTGCCTGTCATCTTTTTCAGAGCCCTTTTCTCTCCCGAGCAGTGTTGTCAGACTGCTGAACTACAAAAGTTGTGACCTAATTTTGTGATCACTGTTTGCTTGCCTAGTGAGATGACACAGATAAGCTGCTTTCTCCAATTTTTAAATTACAGAGCAACGGTTCAGAAGCTCAAAACTTTCCATACTGGATTCAGTGTGCATGCTCTGGTTTATCACCTTAGTGGTATTAGGACTGCTTATATTGCTAATACTGCACAGCTCCTACACCACACTATCTAAAAGCAGTCAGTCACTGCTTGGGGGAATAACCACTCTTTTAACTCCCAGAAAGCCTCATCCTCCCAAGTTTTCTGCTGGTGAAATAAGCAGTGGACAAGGTGAAACCTATCTCCAGCCCACTGTGGGAGGCAGGGCCAGATCTTCCCTCAGCCATGCCTGGAGCAATCACACTGCTGCCCTGGTGCATCACAGATCCAGTCAGCCAGGAGTAATCCACCACTGGATCTACACACATGCAGCCTGAGCATCTCCGTTTCCACGTTCTCCTGATCTCCTTACTACTTACTTGTCAGCCTGCCCGGCCCCTTCCACACCTGTGCACGCTGCTGTTTCCTCATTGCAGCAGGACGTGGCTCCTTGCCTCACACCCAGTCCAGGCATCTGACTTTGCACCGCCCTGAAACACAGGACGTGCCATGGATTAATGCACAGCAGGACTCTGCCCTCTCCTCTCATTGCATTTAAAACACACCTCCCACTTGGCGGCTGCTGCTGATAAAGTCCATCCCTCTGCTCTGTCATGCTTATCTCTGACCAGCTGCTTTGTACTCCAAAGCCCATGTCCTGCAGAGGTGGGATGTTTCCATGCGCTGGCCTTTGCCCAGCACGGACTGTCAAGCCTGAGCACTCGGAGCCTCACAAAGCTCTGCAAAGGTAGCCCCTCATCAGCCCCTCCCTGCTCCTGGGGCACACACCTTCACACCCACTCATCTGATTGCTAAAGGGAGACAGCACAGCAGAGCTGGATGTTCATCTGGATTCACACCTCTGGACATGGACTGAAGGCTGGAGCAATGGTGGGAGCTCAAACAACTCAAGAGGCTTTTGTGCAATTAAAAAAGTGTTCCTGGGCAAAGCAGGTGAGCAAGAGCACAGAACATTGCAAAACCAAGCTAAAGGCCAGGGCACCCTTTATATCACAGCACTTTATGAAGCAGAGAGAAATAGAACTTGTAGAATTAAAAAAAAAAAAAAAATTGAAGAGTCCATCACATAAAACACACTTTTTTCCCTACTGTGACGAATGCCATTTGAATTAAACAGTTTGTATACAACTCCACAGTGAGAAGAAAGTCCTGCACACTTTTAGCAAGTAACAAGACAATCCCAATTGCTACTAAATCCTGTTAAAGCTAGAATGTCTCACGACTACATTTACAACAAGTAGCACCTGATGGCAGGTTAGCACAGTAGGGTTTAGAATAAGAAACCCCCCAATTAACAGTACAACCTAAATTTCCCCAGTAAATGAGAACTGTTAGCCTTTCAGGGGAAAACAAATATTGTCTTTGGAAACTCAGTCACGCTGGAAAGCACTAAGAATAGAATTCTTAGTTTAGTTAAATTAATAACCCTCATCCCCACCATGAGTCTATTTAAGCACAGAAAATGTGTTTTACCATTCACTAAAAGAAATATATTTTAGGATACCAAGAAAAGCTTGGTACAGAGGCACTATTGTGCTAAATACCTAACTGAGCACATAGTGCAATACCTTGTCTGTGAAGACACAGATGGGTGAGCTTGTGTAGGTTGTTTTCTTCCTTAGAGCTGTTAATTTGACCTGGTAGAGCAAACTATTTTTTGGACGGTTTAAATAAGCCTAAGGCTCAGGGTACTTTACATCTGGATTGGTTTTCAGCAAAGGCACTTAAGCTCCTCATACCTATCAGGACTTCCTTACTGTACAGCCTGTCATAAAATATAAGCAACCCAAAATCTGTTTGTGAAATATATCTTTACACTGGTCTTAAGTGTTTTTAGCTCCGATGGTATTGGAGGAAAGCACAAAACTGCTCGCAGCAGGTGGGTCTGATGGAGATATCGGGTGCTTTCGTTGCTATGTGATAGCGTTTCATAGGCAGCCATGCTCCACGTACTCAAAAGCCACAAGCTATTTAAAATTAATTGTTTAGGAAGTCCTAGTTTCTGTTGTGAAGGAAACACCCATCAAAACTATTGGCAAGGTCTTCCACACAAGCAGGTCAGGCTGTGTGGACTGGCCTCAGTTTGCATTTCTAATGCTGCCACAGCAAGCAAGGACCAAAATTCTTCTTCCCCCTTGCTGCAGGGCCTCTGTAAAGAGAGTTCCTGGTTTAAATATTTTCCTTTGGCCTTCCTGAGTCACAGCTCTAGAGTTAAGGAATGTTCTGATGAATTTGATACCAGAAGAGGCGTTTTGTAGACTTTAATGAAGTCCAGAATATTTCAGTGGAAGCAGGAATTAGAAGAATTTGAATTGGTGCGTGTGTCAGACCTGGAGTCCCATAGTAACTCCGTAGGGAGCAAATAGCTTTGCACAGCCAAGCACAGGGCAGGTGTTATTGCAGGTTGTCCAAAGTCCACTTGGGAGTTGCATGCCACTGGTAAATAGCAGAGAATGTTTAAGGGAAACGGGAAGGTCTTGAGTCTCACTTCCAGAGAGGACAAGAAGTACCTCCCAGGCCTTAATGGGGAGTGTTGTTGCTACAGGGATGCAGAGCTGTGCTCCCTCCATCCACAAACACTGCACCCTCCTCATCTCCCCAGTGGTTCTCACTGCCTGGTGATGGTATCTAAAGTGACCCTAGAACAAAACAGGGAGCTGATAAGGAGGGGAGCTGATAAGGATGAGGGCAGGGTTTGTCCTCAGAGCCAGGCTGTTTGCAAGCCTGCTAGTGGCCGGGGAAGAGAGTGGGGCCGAGGGAGAAGCAAACACTGCTGCTCACTTGCAGCTTGCAGGGCTTTGGTGCAGGTTGTGCCAAGCTTGGGGACAGAAGCTGTCCCTCCCCTGCACATTGCTGGCTTCCACTCCTGCAGCTCTGGTCTCCATGTGACTTTACCCAAGGGAAAGCCTGCCTGTTACTGTGGATTGCTTCATATCCCTGCCTGGCCATGACAGTGCCCCTGGCTCAGCCCATACACGCAGGTTGGGTAACCAAGGTGGCACTCTGTGCTGTGACCCCAAAGTAGCACTGCCTCCTGTGTCTGAGTGAGGCTGGGTCCCTTACCAGTGGCTGTGCTCGTGCCAAGTGGCATCAAGTCACCCTGAAGGCAGGAAGACCTCTTCTGGGCATGTGCTGAATACTGCTGAAGAGTATAAAATGCAAACACTGCAAGGGGATTAACTCTTCCGTAAGAAAACGCATATAAAACAGTCCAGTGCATTAAGAAATAATCTTGCTCTTTTCCTTCCTTGTATTAAAATACTTGAGTTTCCAGCTGTCCTTGAGTCATATCATCAGTGACAAAGAATGTAAAGCCTGACTCTTGTTTTGACATACTTTTTGCTGGAGGTTTATCAGCCACAAGGCTGTTAACTTGTATGGGCTCTCCCCATCCGAGTCCTGTTCCCTACAGTCCACAGGCAAAGGCAAGGAGGAGATGTGAGCTCCCAGCAAGTGCAAGAAGCTGACATAACCCATCAGAAATCCCTACACATAAAGACTGGTTCCTGGAGAGGGGGCATGAGCACCACTGTTTCACAACACAGGGTATGTATATATCAAAACACATCTGTTTCCACAAAAAGATGAGCCATTGCATGGCACCAGACAGAGCTGTACATCTCATTGACTAGATGTGGCGTGAGTGTTTTAGAGGGAAAAAGGAGGAATGAAATGCTCTTGCCAAGGCAGGGAAGCTTCCAGGCAAGTGGCTTTAATAAACACCATCTCCAGGAGGTCACCAAGCCCAGCAGTCTTGCCTGCAGGTTAAGATGCACAGATGGGCATAGTCAAGGGAAGTTGCATATTTTTCTTTGCATTAACACTAGAACTGGTTTAGTCATACGCTGAGTGGCATGCTCTAGGGAAATGCAGATGCTTGAGTTCGGGAGTTATTTGCATGTGATTTGGATTCTTCGTCTCTTTGCTTTGTAAGTACTGAGTAGATGATTTAAGCAAAGCTCTTGCAGCTCTGCCCTCTCCATGGTTTCTCATTGCTCCCTCACAAGAAGCCCAAGGTTGCTGTTCCTCATAGTGGTTGCCTGTTGATTTAATGTTGGGTGACTTTTTAGCTGTTGGACGGTCTGTGCTGGAGACGAGCAGCAGTCAGCCATGGATCTGCATGTCCACCTGGAAAGTCCTACTCCTGCCCGTGGCCAAAGGTGAGGGTGGATGCAGTGGTGCTTCCCTCGGATTTTGGTATCTTGCAGACTTTGGCAGACATGCTGTGCTCCTTGCCTGTCCTGGGGCTGAGCTCTCACCGGGCGCTGGAGGATTCTATGCAGCCCAGCTGCCAGGCTGTTCCCTCTCTGGGGCTGGGCACACCCTGCTGCAGACTCTCATTTGCCATGGGAGGGCAGAGCCTCAGTGGAGCCTGCCACCTCTGCTGGCTGCTGTGGTGGTGGCTGCATTAGGACAGCCAGTTGGGTTTGTGCTCTCGATGGGACTGAGGGTGCAGCCTTGGGCCTGAGGCATGGCTGAGGCCTTTGCCATCACTCACACTCTCCCGATCCTTCCTGTCAGAGTGACAAATCCTGTCTGCCCTCCCTTTCCCTTGCATCCTGCAGTGCTCAGGGCTCTGAACCACTGCCTCGTTTCACCACGCTGGGGCCAGAATCCCTTTATGAATCCAGCCAGGATCACCACAGCCTTCAGGGGGTTTAGGAGCAGAGTTTCTGATCTGCCCACGGTACTTGGGAATGACGCTCTTGCTTTCCAGCAGAACTTACTGATCTGCCATTTTTAAATGTATTTCCAAATTTGTGTGTGCATGTGAGTATTTCTAACTGGGTCTTTCCTCTTTACCCATCAGATGAGATGCCACCCTGTGAAATGGCTGGTCATGAATAATGGGAGACAATCAGATGACTTGCCTGCACTTGATACTTTTTTACAGCTGCTGCATAAAAGCATTTCAGTCTTAAATCTGAGTGTCTTTTTGTTTATTGCACCTCAACAGCCAGAGAAACTCAGAGCTGTTTTGTGAACTAAGGGAGTCCTCATGACTTATGACTCATGACTCATTTTGGGTAAGCCCTAAATCTGGCTGACAAATCACTGGGGGAGAAGGTGGCAGGAAGGGGAAGGCACTTCACCCCACGTATCATCATTTTGATGGCTCTTCAGTGTCTTGTGGCGCCGAATGGACAGTGTAAATATTCCTTCAAAGATTGTTACATTCTTAATCAGCATGTTCTTTCCAAGGCATTCTCCAAATACTTGCCGACAATTTTCTCTTGCCTAAAATTGAATTCAAGAAACTTGAGCCATCTTAAATACAATCCCTTCTCACTGTGGGTGGCTCAAAGGAGACCAGTTCTGGCACACACATGTTTTTGCGGGAAAGAACTCCAGATGGCTTGATTTTCTAAGCCATCCTGGCATGCTGTATGTGCTATGTCAGGCTAGAAGAGAGCTCTTCTAAATCCGTCCAGCCTAAGGTTGCCGAAATGCTTTTGTGGACACTGGTCCCACCCCGTCCAAAGTCACTGTGGGGGGGTTTTCTTCCACTGATAAAGCAAAGCCCCAAACAAGAAACTGCTTCACAGTCTTTCAGTACAAGGGAAACCTCTGCCTTGAAGGTTTTACAGAATTAGAATGACATAAGGAAAACCAAGCCTTACAGTTCTAAGGAGATAATATAAAAGGATCAACAGATGTGTTTACTGGGTCCTAGATGTGTCTACTGTGACAACACAGATCCAGTCCTGTGGCCTGGAATGGGGAAAATCTTTCAGAAGAGCATCCCAGGTTACTTGGCAAAACCCCAGGATGTTTAACTCTGCAGATGGCACAATGTGCTAAGAGCTGATTTAGGAAGAGGAAACAAAACAAAGGCTAGAACCCCAGCCTGGTGCAGACACCTTTCAAGATGAAAGCTGCCCAGAAGGCTTGCTCCAGTGATGATTCTTTTTCACTGAGACCTTGTCTCACTCACACAGGCTCCGGACCCAGCTAACCAGCTCTACTGCCAGAGTTACCCTGTGGAGGGCAATGCCAGTGCACTCCCTTTTACCTTTCCTCACCTCCTGTCCACTATGTGGACACCTTCAAGGCCTGTACAGGTTTTATTCAGTGGGTTAGGGATAGGAAAATCCATAGGTCTTCAGCCCCCACACAATTCCCCCTGCAGCTGATCACGAGGTGCAAATCAAACCCAGATTGTCTGGGGCTACACCACAGGAATATATAAGGCTTGGGAATTGCTGCTATCCTGCTGCCATATCCCGGTGAAAAGCGTTCCAGGGTCTGTTCCCTGTTGCAGAAGTTTGCAGTGTGGTCATAGCTGTAAAGTAAACAACTGTGCTGCTAAGAAAAACGAGTACTTAAAGCTGCCAGAGTTGACAGACCTCGAGGAAACTTGAAGGGTCAGTAACCCATGGGCTTTGCTAGGAGTTCCCACTGCAACAGCTGCTTGACCAAGACCTCTGGTGACCTGCAAAGAGGAGGGAAAGATGGACCTGGATTCTTAATTTCAGAGTAGCAGGGACATCCAGTGAGGAACAAATGCAAACAACTCCTTTGAGATGAGGCAGTAAACTCCGAGGTGACGCGTTTGCCACCTGCAAATTTAAAAGGTTAAGGAGGAAGGCGCCAAAGTGAAGTGAGTCCAACAAAACAAAGGCCTAGTTCTCCTGGGTAGTTAACAATTTGCTCTAGTTAAGTCTAATCCACTGAGAGATGAGAGAAACACATGGATTATCAGCTTGGGTCAGTGTTAATGAGGGAAATAAAATGAGGAGACATACTTTAAATTCCAGTGACACAGTCAGCAAACTCCTTTCATCACTTTGAGATAGTGCAAGAAGTTCTTTATAATTAACTTCATTTATAATTAACCTGGAATAGAGGTTCTTCCCTTTTAATGCAGGGAAAGCTGAAATCAGGAAGCCCCCAGGGATAAAAACGCTGTAGTGACATGTGGCCATGCAACCCCAGCTGGTATCCAGTGCAGACTGGACCTTCCTGGCACAAACTTCCCTCTGAGGCAGTGCTTTGGGAGCTGGCAGGCTCTGGGAGGGCCTCTCACCCTCCTGCCACAGCAGACTGTGGCTCCTGAGTCACTTGGTCTTTCAAGAGCAGGCTGAAGCTTCTTCCTGGGAGTCTGGCTCTATTACTCTGTGGTATCCAGCCGAGCCCTGGAGTTTCCCCCACGGACAGCAGAGGGCTGGAAGATACCATGGTGGTGAGAGCATTGTTTCAGCCAGCTCTGCAGAAGGGTCCAGGGAAACTGTGTGCAACTAAACTTTTCAGGGCAGAAACTTCTCAGATGAGACAAAATAATGTGCTATGGTAGCAACAGCAAGAACCAGACATTACAACAGTAGAAGCAGAGGACTGCTTAAGTTAACGTCCACAGATATTCCGAGAGAGAGAAAACAGCCCGTGAGTGTATATAGAAATACAATGTATATATCTACTATGCTGTAACAGAATAATATTTAGGTTGTAAGAGTAACTGGCGGCTACTGCTGAGAACAGTATCCCATCCAGACAGTATTGACACAAATATTCCCTAAAGACGGCGAGAAAGATGCAGCCTTTGCCTGATGAACTGAGAATGAACTTGCACAGACAAGAACAAATCTTCCCTAAAGAAAGTGAAAAAGCAAACCCTAACTTAAAGCAAACTGTAAGGTTTCTCTCACACTAGGAAAGGGTGAGGGGTTCTTCTTGTCATTATTTTACCAGTATAATCCTTGGACTGGAGCAGTTCTTCTCCCTGCTTGGTCAGTGTAAGTGATTGAGGGGCAATGGCTGAAGCAGCGGTGCCCTCCCAGAGTGGTGCATGCTCAGAACTGGTGAGCTGGCCCCGGGGCTGGATGCCTTCTCCAAAGGAGGAGAAACCTTCTAATCACTCTTTCTGCAAGAAGGGGGGCCTCTTTCTCAGCTGCAGCCGTGAGCGACTTGGGATGTGCAGCACCAGCAACCACCAGTGTGTGTGGGTTCAGTGAAACACAAACCAGGCACAGGCACTGCAGAGCCAGCAGGCGCTGGCCTCCGCACCCTGTGTCACACAGGGCACAGTACCCTGGTCTTTGAGCTAGCCAGCAGCAGGGTGTGTCCTCCGACCTTCCCAAACCAGGGGAAAGCCATTTTTTATGACAGCAGTGACTAGCCAGGGATATGACTCTGCCAATGGCTAGGGTGTATTTTTTCCTCACAGGATATTAAAAAGACTAACACTCAGCATGCTGCACCCTTTGCTTCCGAAGCAAATCTGGGATGTTTCTAGGGAGTTACAAGAAAATCAGACTGGCCACTTGTCTGCCTTCAGCCTGTGCAAACCAAGAGGGGAATGAAAAGTTTGGGCTGGGGACCTGGTGCTGAGCAGGACCCTGTCTCCACAAGCAAGCCTGCAAGGCCAAGCACTGGGAGGCCAGCCTTAATTTTCCCCATAGGTGAAATTTCCTCCGTGCATCACCTCTGGATGAGCAGGAGATTACACTTCTCTCTCTGCTTCTGCCAGAGCTGCCAGGTGGGTGCAAAACTCTTCTCCAAAAGCATGTAGAGATCTGTAACACCAGCAATGGGAACACTTGCACTGTGTGTGCCCCAGCTACTCTCTCTCAGGGCCTGTACTTACTGCAGTCCCTTGGAACAACCCAGGTAAGGCTCACTTGGGCACTTCTGCCCAGGGTTTCTTCTCGGAACATCCCCTGCTGGACCTGGGAGGTGAGAGTGGTTTGCATAGGGCAGTGCCTCTCCCTTCACCCCCAGGCCTTTGAAACACACCGTAATCCTCTGCCTGCCTGCGGGAAGTGCAAGGTGTACTTTGCCTCACGTTGTGCAGGGAGGCTGGGATCATCCCTGATGGGGTGGGATTGGCCAGCGTGGCCTTGCTTTGCAGCCTGCCTTCCTTTACCAGCCCTCTGAAAGGGAAGGACACCCACTGCGTCCCCTACGTTTCTCCCACTTAGTCCCTAAGAAAAATGCAGACAGTGGGGCAACTCAGCATTGTAGCCTCAGAATGAACACCTTGCTGATCGCACAGGGCTGACAGCAAGGAGTGCTTTACATCTAAAGACCAAAGAATTTGCTGCTAAACCAACCAGGCTGCCAGCGCAAAGCACTCAAGGAAAACAAACAGTGCAGTCTCCGTGCATTCTTAGAAAGGTAATTCACTGTCTGAAGGGTCAGAGGAGGAAACTTCAGGCCAGAAGAGAGCAGCTCACATGAAACGTGCATTTCGGGAGTCAGAGGGCCCCACGCTGAAAGGAGAGAAGTCTCCAGGGATTTCACAGAACTGAACGGAAAACAAATACACAAACCCAGCCAGCCAAACAGAATTTGCTCAACCCCTCACACGTGCCAGCGACCAGGGGAACAACTGCACAGTAACTCAGGCGCGGAGAGCAGGCGCCTAAAGCCTGTCTCTAACACGTGATCCTGGCTAACATCGCTGGAGAATGGGGCTAACTTAAGGTGGAATTAGTTGGGATTTTTCCACTCTCCGTGGAGGGGCCCTGCTTTGAGTGGCATTTGTTACCTACACCAACTCTGCTCCCACAGTCAACTCCCGACTTCTGTATGGCTCTTGTGTGTGCATAGGATGGCCAGGGAGTTAGCTGGAGGTGAGATCATGTGCGGGATTTTCCGTACAGCACTTTCAGTCAGCATTTTGCCCTCTTTTATGCACCCCAGTCACAGGGCTGCAATCCGAGCTTGTGACCCTTTAGTGCAAACGCAGCTCAGCTTTGCTGAAATGCCACGGGAACGTTCTGAAATGGGTGTGGGGGATATCTGGGGCAAAGGATGGCATCAGGAGTCAGGATGCTGTTCCTGTAACAGCTCTAATGAAGTTCCCGCAGCCTCCTGCAGGGCAGCGTGTTTCCCACCACTACCCAGCCATAAATTCCTGCACTGTGCTGTGAGATGCCCTGTGCAGCCCTTCCAAAAGTGACCTGCAGACAGGTATCTCTCAGGCTGGTCACAGCTCAGCCAGCAAGTAGCACACTGCCGTCACATAGCAGCTCTCACTGCGGGTTTACAGGCAGGATTCGGAAGCTGCGTGTCATTAGTTCACTCCAGGCATGAGGGAAACTGAGGCACAGAGGCCCAAGGACCCCGCTAAAGCCCATGCAAAGGTACAAGCCGATCCAGTGACACAGCCCCACAAAGCACTGCAGCCGCTCCACCTTCACCTCCCTGGCCTGCAAAGACCCTCGGGGCACTCATGCTCAGTGCTTTCCGGGGGCACAGGAAAGGGGAATAGCAGCCTCCTCACCCGTCCTGTCGGCTGCACACAGCCCTGTCCGGCCTCTTCCTCCCCTAACAAAGCATTTCTCTTTTCCCTCCGGAGCCTTTTGCAACTGGAATGGAACCAGCGAGATCGTGCTACTTTTCAAAAGCCGCAGCCTGAATTCTCACATCTACTTAGAGCCCCACGCCACCAACCGTAACCTTTTAGGCACTTTTCAAATGCTGACATGGGCTGTACCAAACCCTTGGCTTTCACTTAACTGCAGGCAGCGAGGATTTGTAGCCAGGGTCTCCCGCCAGTCCAGGCTCCTTGCAGGCACCAGGCTGGGCTGGGCGACCACATAAACCTTTACGCACAGAGGAAACCACTTTGCAGCAGTAACACGAGGACTCCCAGCCCTGATTTCAGACAGAGATCGCCGAACAAAAAGCAGCCACCTCGCTCCTAGCACAGAGCTCCTGGGATCGGAGCCAAGAGACGCTGCATAGCAGCTCGGAGAGCTTACAGTAAGGATTTCTAGGATCACGCAAAGCAAACAATCGCTAGTTCTTAAAATCATACACAAACTGCCCGCAAAGAACAGTATCAATAGAGATCTCCCGCTTCCCCCTGTAAATGGCTGGGAAGCTCCGGCCCCAACAGCTGCGATGGATCAATCCCCTTCTTCGCCCTCCCCTCCGATCGTGTGATGGGCCTGCCCGAGTTCGCTCAGCTGCTGGAGCTGAGCGCTGCGTCACTCCGTGCTGTGGAGAAGGGGCTCGGGGGTGTTCCGCCTGCCGGGGCTGGTGTCTGCAGCATGGAGAAAGTGAGTGCCGCCTGCGAGCCGGGGTGGTGTGCCAGGCAGGACTGGGACTAAGGCTGGGCTGCGTATGGGTTTTGGGCGTGGTGCCAGAGGCAGGAGGAGAAAAGGATTAGCTGAGAGGAAATGCAAGGCTGATAGATGGCTATGGGAGGAATAGTTAAGGCTGACCACCGTATTTCTTCTCCTCTTCTCTAGCATGTTATCTAAGTGGGGAAGCTGAGGAATATTTATTTTCTTAAGTGCTCTAAAGGTCTGGGTCCATTTGCAACTCTACAGTTTCAAGACCCTTTATACTTTTTTCCCTTAAGCTGTTTATTTTTCTTCTGGAAAAATGCTTTTTGGGTACAGGAGTGGGTTACTCTTAACGCAACAGGAGAGGAAAGCAGGCGGGCAGTGTATTCTAACCCACCCCTGTCTCTGCAGCTTTCCTTTCCTCGAAAGACCCCCCCGGGGCGCAGAGGCTGCATTCCAGAGTCAGGAGGCAGAGTTAGTGCCGTGGGGATAAGCAGTTTAGTGACTCGAGGAACCCTGACCTCCGCAGTCTGTGTGTGGGCATAGCAGGGAGCAGGCACGAGGGCAAGGACAGCATGAGGGGGCTTGGGGGCAGTGCCCAAGCAAACTAAATTGCAATTGGCCTCCCTCCGCGACCCGGCACACGGTAAAGTAGAGCTCAGTTACACTGCTCCTGTAGCCGCTGGTGAATCGCCTCCTGCACTGGGCTTGTATGGCCAGGTTTTGGTAGCAGAGGGGGCTGCCAGGGTGGCTTCTGTGAGAAGCTGCCAGAAGCTTCCCGCACGTCCAAGGCCAGCGGGTTCCCGGGTGGACACAGTGCTGGCCAAGGCTGAGCCTATCAGCGATAGCAGGAATGCCTCTTGATAACACCCTGCAGCCTGTGGTGAAGGCCATGGTGAGGCAGCTGTCCCTCTGCAGGCCGTGGATGGCAACAAGGATGCAGAAATTCACTTGTAGCCCGTGGAGGACCCTGTGCTGGAGCAGGGGAGTGCCTGAGGAAAGCTGTGAGCCCGTGGAGGAGGGACTCATGTTGGAGCAGTTAGTGAAGAGCTGTAGCTCCCATGGAGGGCTCACACTGGAGGGGAGGACTGCCTCCCGCGGGAGGGACCCCAAGCTGAGCAGGGCAAGACTCCTCTCCTTCAGCAGTGGTGGAAACATCCTGTGATGAGCTGACCATAAGCCCCATTCCCTGTCTCCCTGCACCACTGAGGGGGAGGAGGCAGAGCCTGGGAAGGAGGGAGGAAGTAGGGGGAAGGCATTTTTAAAGTTTATTTTACTTCTCATTTTCCTGCTCTGATTTTAATTGGTAACACATTAAATTAATTTCCCGAAGTTGACTTTGTTTTGCCTGTGACAGTGAGGGACCTCTCCCTGTCTTTGTTTCAACTCATGAGTCTTTTGTTATATTTTCTGTCCCCTGTCCAGTTGTGACAGAGTGGCTTTGGTGGTACCTGGCATCCAGCCAGGGCCACCCCACCACACTTCCTTGTCACTTTATGCTGCTTAGGGGAGTGGGAGACCCCAGTGGTGGCTGGGACAGGCAGCTGGCCTGACTCAACCCTTCCTCTAGCACAGAACTCATGTTTGGGTCTGTCAGAGCTGCTTTGTGCCCTGGCCCAAGCAGGACTGGAAGCCTTGCCTTGGGACAGACTAACTCCTGTGGTTTGGCTCTGCAGGGACTGGTTGTTACTCAGCTGGACGTTGAGCCTGGTGAGTGCATCAAGGTCAAAGGGAAGATCCAATCTGATGCCAAAGGGTGAGTGAGGTGGTGACTGGATTGATGTGGCACTGGGGGAAACCAGAGCTCCTGCTGTGCTCAGCTTGTCAGCACAGGCACCCCCTTTGCACTGGCTCTGTTTCCCCAGGTTTGCTGTGAATGTCGGGAAGGACAGCAACACCCTCATGCTGCATTTCAACCCTCGCTTTGACTGTCACGGGGATGTCAACACCATCGTGTGCAATTCCAAGGAGGATGGCACGTGGGGGGAGGAGGACAGGAAGGCTGACTTTCCCTTCCAGCACGGTGACAAGATTGAGGTGAGGCCCCTGAGGTGTGTACAAAGCCCTGGCACTGAGGGGCCAAGGGCACAGCTTTTTAATGTTGCCCTGTGCCTCTGTGGTGCAGAAGCAGCAGGCATGGAAAGGGGAATGAGCCACAGGGGAAGAGTCTGGCAGCTAAAGCCAACTCAGTGCCCAGCAGCTCAGATGTGCTGAGTGCCCCACTCTGGCCTCCTGTTGGAAGCCGAGCATCTCGGAGCGGTAACAGCACTGAGGTGAGACTCCGACTGGGTCTGTCTCGTCCCAGAGCTGCAGAAGCTTCCTCCCTTCCATGGCTCTGCTGGGCAGGGAAGAGGCTGAGCTGCTGAGCACAGCCTTGGGAGCAGCAGCCACCTCGCCTGCCCTGCACCCAGACTGGAGGTGGTGGGGAGTGAGCAAAGCCTGGGAGCTGTGATGTGTCAGCCTTCATCCTTCCTTCCTTCCTTGTGGCTCTCTACAGATGTGCATCTCCTTTGATGAAACTGAGGCAACGGTGAAGCTGCCCGAGGCAGAGTTCAAGTTCCCAAATCGGCTGGGCATGGAGAAAATGGAATACCTGGCTGTGGAGGGTGACTTCAAAGTCAAAGCCATTAAGTTCAGCTAACAGCTATAGCTTGGTTTGTTTTGTTTTCTGCCCCCTGTGTAGTGCAATAAACCCAAACTTGCAATGGCTGCTTCCTCTGCTGTTTCCTGCTCTAATCTGCTTGCTCCTGTGTGTGCTACAGGGGGTGGGCAAGGAGGGGATGTGTGTCCGGCCATTTTCCTCCTTACACTGCAGCCTTGCAGCTGGTACTGAGCTAGACACGGGCCAGGCAGAGCATGACTGACTGAGTGAAGCTGCCTTAGCAGTAGTTGCTCCATTCACCCTGCTGGCTGCACTGCGTGGTCCCTGTCTGGTTTCTGAAGTGTGAGACTGGTCCCAGCCAGAAACAAGTGCATGCTGGGTGTTCACTGTGCCATCTCTGACCACAAAATGCTGCTCCCTGCTGGGGATGGGGGACTGACAGGGAACACAGAGCATGGCTTGTGCTCTTGCCAAGAGCTTTGCTTTCCCAGAAAGTGCTCAGCAGTTGCGTGCATTGCAGGCTGGCACTGGTGTATGTGAGGAGCTGGGAAGAGCAGGCAGGCTAGGCTGCCTGCAGTTGCTGGGGAAAAGCGGAGGGAAAGGTGAAGCCTGACAGAAAGCTTAGGAGTGAGGTCTTGAGAGAATCCAGGCTGTCCCCTGCTGCTCATGGCTTGAGGTGTTGACACTGCCAGAGACAGAGGATGAGGTACCATGAAGTCAGGGGCTGAGCAACACGCCAGGTATGGGTGACAAACCCTGTGGCAGCCTGTGGGGCCGTGTCTGGAACGCTTCCTTGCTAAAGGGCTGTATCCAACAAAGTTAAGTGGGGCATTTCGTCCTGAGCGCACTGAACACAATTAAGTGCAGTTAGGCAGACAAAGAAGGAAAAAAAGCTTAGCAAAGACTCTGTTCTGCTTACAACCTCTCTGCTCATGCAATGCCTTGGAGTGTGTCTGCTACTGCTCTTTCCCCACAGCCTGCTGGTCATGCTGACCCAAGACAGGGCTGGAACAGGGACTGCTGTGGCATTTGAGGACCCGATGGAAAGGAAGGAAGTCCTGCATGCTGTGAGGAACTGGGAGCCTGGACAGGTTGGCTCTGTGGCTGTGTGACTGTGCTGCCTGGTGTGGTGCAGTCATTAACAGCCTGTGCAGGTGAGGCCTTCTTAGCCCAATGCTGCTCTGGTGCTGGAATGTGATCCCTGTTGGCTAATCTAGGCACGGCTGCTCCTTGAACCGCTGAGTAGCCGGGTCAGCTGCTTGGGTAGGGCAATACCACTCTGTGGAGTATTTCAGCCATCCCAGGCTTTTTATGGAAAGGCTGACAGGCTGCCTTCATGTCAGCAACACTGTCCCGCCCTGTACTGCAGCAGCTGCTCGGAGCTGGGCACCCCCAGGGGAGACAGCCGGAGCCTGGCCGCGCGGCAGGACAGGGGCACGGATAATGGAGAGTTTCCTTCCTGTCCTGCCTCTACTGCATCATTTATGGGATAGGAGGCTAAGTGTTTAGAGGCTCGGGTGTGTTTGTTAGAGAAAGGGTAAGACAAGTCTTGCTGGTGCTTTTCCTTGTCAAGTAAGCCTTGGGATTTTTGTGTTTTGCAGGGTATTTGGGGTGGGAAATTAGGGAAAAGACGATGGGTTCTGTCTTGTTTTCCCCCTCTGTCACATTACGTGGCTGAAGGTCAGTTCAATCAGGCGTGCGACACTGAAAAAGTACAAGGCCCTGATGTAGCAGGGGCACAGGAGAGCTTACAGCTCTCCATGTGTGTCTCTGTTCCAGGCTGCCCTGGTCAGGTGAGGTCTGTGTGTCTCAGAACTGACAAGAATAAAGCTAATCCCATTTTTTTGCCCTTAAGCTGGCAGTCCTGATTGCCAGGTAGGTTAGCCA
The DNA here is from genome assembly GCA_013400235.1 of Oriolus oriolus. NCBI lineage: Eukaryota > Metazoa > Chordata > Aves > Passeriformes > Corvidae > Oriolus > Oriolus oriolus. The sequence continues at coordinate 279,349 of VXBT01013908.1, forward strand.
CAAGTCTGCCTGACCGCGGTGCTCAGGGTACAAACAGCGCCTTCCTGGGGGCCACCCCCCTCCTGGAATTTCCACAAGAATTAATTAGCTCTATGCTGCTTTTTAGCACTGGCAGTTACCACTGAGGAGACCATAAAACAGGAGAAAGGGTAGGAAGGAAGCATCCCTTTGCCAGTATTTCCTGCTGCTTGAGTCTTTTCTCCCATGTCCAAGAGCTATAAATAATCCAGTTCCCCTAAGTGACACCAGTAAATGCAGAGTGCCCTGGCTGGCTCCTGGAGTGGTGACAAGGCTTTGTGTCCTGCTAGAGCCATCAGGAAAGCCAGAACTCTGTGGCCTGCTACAGAGGAGATGGTCACAGTGAATGGGAAAGTGACGCTTGTCCCTGCCAAGTGTGCTCTCCTGAACCACACAGGGAATTCGTGTCAAGATTTCTGGGAGAACCCTGAGCCCTGCTTGCCATGGGGAGGAGCAGAAAGCACCACAACATGGCCGAAGGGTGCAGGTTTTCTTTCTTTTTTGCATTTAAATTCTGCGCAGTGGACGGTCACCATTTTATTTCTTTACAGCATCACGGCGAGGGAAAATGGGACCTCAAAACCCCCTACAAAACAGCTGTGAGGCTGTGTCTTATAACACGGACACTTAGTTGGGTGTGAGGAGAAATTTCTCCAGTGGAACAGGCTGCCCAGGGAAGTGGTGGAGTCACCATGCCTGCAGGTATTTAGAAGGGGTGGAGATGCGGCACTTGAGGGCACAGTGGTGGATTTAGTGGTGTTCGGTTAACAACTGCATTTGACCTTAAGGGTCTTTTCTAACCGCAATGATTTTATCAACACAGATAAAGTGATGTGTGCTTTCGCCTCACACCTTGGAAGATGAGAACCAATAATCAGTTGTAAAAAAAGATGAGTTGGGAAGCAATAGCTTGGACAGGAATTAAGATCTCATGCAGGACTTAGAAGAGCAGTGAGGGCTAAGACAGACCAGCAGCTTTGTCTTCTCAGAAAATAACCTCTCCCTGAGCAGTTCACATTAACTTCACTCGACAGAAATAGGCCATCCAAGTGACTGTGGCTACGCCAGCCTGCGTGTGACACTGGTTGTCACAGCCTCAAAAGACAGTCAGAAGACACTGTGCACCCAGGAGCTGGGTGCTAGGGAAGCTGAGGGGCAGCCCAGGTTCTGGTGTGGCATGAGAAGTCAGCAGGGTCACTTCCCATGGAATTTACAAGCAAAACATTGCCTGACAATTTCTTCCAAACGATACACATATGAAATTAATCAACAGACCGTGTACAAAGTGACGAGGTTAACAATGCGAGAGCTGACTGCCATGCTCCTCCCTTGTGTCCTCACCTCCCACTCCCTCAGCCCCAGTTCCAACATTTACAAACCAAAGGGAACTCTACCACTCACTTCAGAAAGTCAGCCTCAAACCTTGTGCTGTGTTACCTCATAACTGTTCTGGGGCAGCACACAGGAAACCATAACCACACCATTCCCCTTTCCCAGGGTGTGATGGAGGTCTGGACACATGACTGGATGCTCCTGGGGTGGGATATCCTTGGGGTCAGATGGGTACAGACCCTGTACCTGTCCTGTCTGGGCTGTGGGCAGGAGCTGAGGGATGAGGGCAATTCCTGCCATACAGAAATCCCTTGGTGTGGGCACCCTCCCATCCTCACAGGCCAGCACGCTCCCTCCTTTTGGAAACTAAACACCTGATGCTCCTGCTTTCCAACAAACTGGGATGTTTTCCCCCCTTAAACCCCCAACCCAGCTACATGCTGCCAATCTGCCTCATGAAGAGAAAAAAAATGCATAGAAATACAGCTTTACTCACTTTTTCTCAGCAGGCTTCAAGCTGAGGTGTGCATCCTCCTGCAGTGCCTCAGGTGTGGACTCCTGTTCGGCTGCCCCCAGCCCAGCTGTCCCTCATTAGCTCTGATTGCCACACAGGTGTTTGCCATAAAAACACAGCAGGAGGGGTGGGCAGTGAGCCCTGCTGTGGTTTCTGGGGGTTTTTGGAGGTGTTGGTGAGGGCTGGGTGTGCAGAGCCCCTGGCCAACAGGGCTCCCCTCAGCCGCCCCCTAAGATGGGGGTGGGGGGGCCTTTTGTGAGGTAAAACAGTTCCCGCCAAAAATTTGGCGGGAAGAGCCATGAGAAACTTCTGCTTCAGGCCTCCTTTCTCTCCCAAAACCTCCTGCCACGGCTTCTCATACTCCAATTTCATCCTTTCTAAGCTGCCCTGAGCCTTGTTTCTTTTTGTGTGTGTGTGTGTGTGTGTGTGTGTTATTTTGGTTTTTTGGTTTTTAATCACAGTTTTATTTTACTTCAGTAAAAGCACAAGCACCTCCTGAGCAGTTTCCGCAGTATTCCATCACACTTTCACCAGCTCTTACCCTCCTCAGCTGAATTATGTCCTTGGTTTTTTTTTTTCTTTTGCATTTCAGTTCTGCAAGTTCATTTAGTGCTAAAATGAACAAGAATTTTTAAAGTGTGGCTGGATTTTCTCATTTGAAGTCCCGCTGCTTCTCAGTGCAGCCCTAGCTTCAGGCTGCAAACCACAGAGGAAAAAGCTGCCTGGCTCACATGTCCCTTGTTTCCTATATGGTGTAGGGGAAAACGAGCCCTTTTTCCTAATCCCAAAGCAGGCAGAGCCACACTGACACCCCTCTCAAGCTTGTCTGAGGGTGCTCAGCCTGGCTGGCTCCATCTCCCCGACATCTTGAAATGGGCAAGAAGAAAGCAGATTTTTGCAATGATTTTTGGCACTGACGCACACCAAGCTGCACAAAGGCTGGCCACAGACACACACATCCAGTTGCACAACACAAAGGCTCATTGTTCAGTAACACATGGATAGAAAAACCCCCTAACACCCCAGAGCTGCACGATACTTGGTTCATGTGCAAAGGCACGAGCAGCACTCCTGTGGGAACATAGCCAAGCCATAACACTGTGCCATGGTCGGGACACATCCCCTCTGGAGAGGTATAAAGGAATAAACAGCTCTTATGTAAACACTGCCTTGGAGGATGGTTGAATGAGGCACAGAGAAACCTGCGATAGAGTCTCTAGGTGCGCCTCAATTTGCTCACACTGATTTAAAGCAGGGGCTCTCTGATGAAAAGCTCGCTCTGTTCCCCATTTTGCAAAGGACAGGATTTATGTGGAGTGAGAATGGAATGCTATCCAGTTTGCTTTACTTGCTTCTCTTAATTACCAGCCTAAACAATCATGACAGCAGCTGAGTTGTAAAGGTGATGCATAAAGTGACACATAAAGTGTTGTGGTGCTCTGGGTTTGACCGATTTTATAGGTAACCTTCACAAAAGATCTGGTGTGCAAGCTTACAACCAACAGACCCTGGTATGTAAACATTCTTTACTAGATTTAGTCTTGAGGAAAGCATCTGATGTGAATTCCTTGTGACTGTCAATCGCCCGAGGGCTCTGATAAAAAAGGCCAATTTTAAGTTGGATGACTAGATTCTCCTGGCGCTTGTATCACGTGCATGTTGCTAAAAGCATGTGAGGCCTTACTGAGAGCTGACCTGCTTTGACTGGAAATAATAATTTAAGGGATGCTGACCCAGGAAAAAGGCTGTTCCTAACTAATGCACAAATGTAATGTAAAGGAATTGTTTTTGTACAAGGAGATTTTACTTGGAACTGGCACCATGTGTCAGAAGTGTAACTGCTTTGTCCTTACCAGGGTTTTCCTCAAGCCACCAAAGGGAGATCCGTGCTTTCCCACTGTGCCTGTAGCCAGCTGAAGGTGGCTGCCACATGATCCTTCAGCAGTCCATGACTTACCTGGAGGCAGCTCTGGAGAAGGTGCTTGACCCAGGTACCATAAACTGACTTGGGAAGGAGTCCCACCCATTGTCACCTACAGATACCACTCAGGCTGGCAAGCACGCCACGCTGGCATCCCTGTGCCAGGGTGGGATGTAGGGCATTCCACTCCAATTTCCCAAACAGATGTTTCTGTTATAAAAATAAGGCTCACTTTTAGCAAAAATTGCCAGGCTGCTGAAAACCCCTTCTCTGAGTTGTGTTTTGGTGAAGGGGTAGCACAGCAGATCGTGCTCGCTGTATCTGGTGTATTGGCTTTCTCCACTGCAGCCACTGCAATACAGGTTCAGATCTAAAAATCTCATGTAGCCAGTCCCAAAATGCAGATTTGTGTCAGAAAGTTTACAAGGACTGGACAATAAGGGTAAAATTCTATCCCTGGGATTCCTGTCCCATGAAATTATGTAATCAGTCTGGGAAATTCTGGGCTTCCATTATCCTCTAGTTTCATAGCCAGAAAAGAAAAGCAAGGTGAGATAAGGAGCAATGAATGCACTCCCCTTTTTGCCAGAGGTGAAAGAAGTAAATCTTTTTGCCTGGGAAGTAGATCTTCAGGCTTAGCTGATATTTAATTACCTTTAAATACATATCAAGGTGTGCTTCTACCAAACGTAGTAAACCTTGTTAGTTAGGGAGATTTTTGAACAAAACTGTGTAAAGAGAGTTCTTCTGCACTTACCACAGAAACAGGGGCTTTAACTCATTTCTCACCTGAAAATATAAGCTGTTATAAAAACATCAGTGACTATCACCTGCCTCATTAGCTGATGTTTCTGTGTACCGTGGGAGCACACAAAGGACTTGCCTCATCCACCCCAAACTTGCTGGAGGTGCTCCCCCTGAAGCCATGTGGGTTCCTGGAGCAAACAGGCGGATCCTGTTCGGATGGAGCCTCTTCTTGACCTGGGGATAAACTGCAGGACTTGTATTTTTCAGGAAAGAACTCACTAAATGGAAAACGCACAAACACTTCCCAGATCTATGATATCTTTGTGAGCTGTTTTGGTAAGTGTAAGATGGAAGGGTGGTTGCAAAAAAAAAAAAAAAAAGAATCTGAATTAAAACTGTTTTTAAATCTAATAAACTAAGCTGGATTTTTTTTTGAGGGCAAATGAAATGTGTTGATTGGATTGAAACAGCTCCCCCCGCTGTTTCCCTGAAACTCTACTCAAACCCGGGCCTATAAATCATGTCAGTAGAGACCCCTGTCACACCTCAGGGAAATCTTTCAGGCTGCAGCCAAAACACAGGACCACAGTTATGAGTATTCAAAATAAAGACAGAATCTCCCCTACATTCCTGCAGTGAATTCCTTGCTTCATGCTAGCTTGGACTCCTGAGATGAAGGTTTCCTTAAAAGATGTTTAAACTGCAGACTCAGAGGATCACAGGATCCAGAAGAGGAAAAATTTGTATTTTTGTGGCCAAAATCTCCTTTGTAAGGCCACTTAATGGCATCTTTAGCATGTGTTGAAACAGGGTGAAGCTGCTTCTTGTAGCCCTTTATTATATTAAAAAACAACCACAACAACAGCAACAAAACCACGATGAGATGTTTCAAGCTACTGCATGACTATCTTTGGGGTTCCCTCTTTTTGTTAAAGTCTTCACAAAATACAAAATTAAATGTCTTTTCTACATACATAACAAAGTAGAATCAAGTAACTGATTAGAGTATGTACAAAAACTTACAGATTCTGTCTTGTTCTTTAAAAAATATAAATATCAATAATGTTCAGTAAAATGGGTTGGTTTTATTTTTAAGGCTTCATTCTTAGATCCTTCATTATTTAATGAGGTGCCAGGCAGGCAGAAAAGGGAGGGAAGAAAAGAGGTCATGTTTTTTATTAAAGGTCATGTGTTTAATTCCTGTGAGATTCTTCCTCATCTCTGGCAAGAGGAGATTTCCCTCCACACTGATTTAAGTTTCCAGGAAGCAGAGGTGGAAGGAAAGGAAAATAAAACCTTTATTATTGCTATTTTTTTTTCCTTCATTAAAATCTTAGTTTAGACCTGTCTCTGTCCATTGTCTTCGAAGCGAACCATCTGCCAAGTACTTGGATTAAAGGGACTCGGACAGGGCTGTATCTCAGCTCCACCTGGGACAGGTTAGAGTGAGGAAGAGGCTGCTGGAGGTGTTTTACCACCAACTCCGGAGGAGGTAGCAAGTGCTGCAGCCAGGGCAGCTGCTGCTGCTGCATCCCTGGGCGTGAAGTCCACGGGGAGACTTTCCATCAGGCACTTGAGCTGCTCCTGGCCCAGTTTGATTTTGTCGTCGAGCTCTCGCTGCTCTATGAGGAGCGCGGACTTCATCTTCACAAAGTGCTGGTAGTCCTGGAGCTGCTCCTCAGAGAGGTAGTTGCCCAGGATGTCCAAGACCACCCGTTCCCGACGGTCGAGGTTTTCCTTTAGCTCCCGGGCGTCTTCGTGCTGGCCAGCCAGCAGCTTCCGCTTCTCGTTCAGTGAACTCTGCACACCAGAGAGAGCCCTTCAGTACCAGCAGCACCGCGCTCCCTGCTCCCCTCTTTCCTTCCTCCCAGCACCACGCCTGCCACCTCCGGAGATGGCTGCTAAGCTCCCAGATGTGCAGTCAAAAGCCTGGGAGAGGAGGATGAACTCCTCATTATGGAGTGAATACGAACCCCACTGAACTGGATTCTGAACATCCTCGCCAATGGGAGGCAGAAAGTGCTCCAATAAAGTCAGGACACCTCGCCTGAAAGCAACAACTACAAGGAAAATCTGGTTTCAAAACCACCCCAAGAATGCTAAAATGTGGCTGTCCCCAGCACAGCTGCTCTGTGTCCAGACAAAAGCTGCAGGATCTCAGCCATTTATACAAACAGGAATCAAGATTCCCAGGGACAATGCCTGAGCTACTGCTCCTACATAAGCACCAAGAGCTCTGTGCTGTCCTCCTGGCAGCCCCTGGAGGTCGTTGTAAGGCCGTGGTGGTGGTGGTGGCTGCTGCCCCACGCCCGGAGCAGGCCAGGGCTGTGCCAATACGTACCCGCTCCTCGCTGTTGGCATCGTCCCCCAGGCTGCTCAGGACATTCTCCACACGGGCCAGGCGTCCCGACAGGGAGAGCAGGAGGTTCACCACCTTATCCAGATCGCCAATGAACATCTTGTACTTGTCAAACTCGTTGGGTTTGCACAGCGTGCTGATCAGCAGCTCCACCTCCTCTCCCAGAGCATTATTCATCTTAATGTCTGCGAGCAGGCCCTCCTTGGCTTCCTTCAGGATTTCCAGCTTGTGGGTCAAGCTCCCAATGAGCTCAGCCTGTTGGAGGGGAAGCATTGCCACATTGGTTGTTACCAGCATCACCCTGCTCATATGGGCGATGACAACAAGAGGATATGGCTGCAGTTCCTGAGGAGCAGGGTCAGGTCAGCAATGGCTGACAAAGAAGACATTAGGGAGGAAACACAGAAAATGCTGGAATTCTCCACCTCGGAGATAACCCGAGTGGCCCATCAGGTTGCATGAGGATATATTTGTTCAGTGAATGTTTATAAAAGACATCTTTAGTTTGGTGTACCGTATTCTGATACCCAGCTACCTACAAATGGATGTTCTTCAAAACTTTTGAGTGAAAAGAGCTGCAGCCACACCCCCAATGTGTTCCCCATGCTCTGCCCCAGCCTGAAATGCCTTGAACTGCACCAAAAGAGCACCTCGCACACAGAGGGATCAAGGAAGAGTTTACACCAAAGATGCTCTGGATTTACTCAGTGTCTGAACACAGAGCACACACCCATTTTGCAAAAAACACTGACACCTATTTCCCTGCCAAAGAAAGAGAGGCCCCCGGGGTTCGGTTACACCAGGAACAGCAGTGCTGCACATGTGCCGGAGATCCTAATTTCTGTTAGGATTTAGTGGAAAGGCATACGCAAAAGCAAGTCTCTGGCCTGGGGCTTGCAATTCTTGCTTCCATTTAGTCGGAACTGAGAGCACAGCAAGCAGGAGAAGCTCTCCATACAAGGGGTGGGGATTTTCAGCGTGTCCAGTTCCCACTGCTGAGGGACAAACACCTGTGTGTTCATCTACTCTGCCCACAAACACCGCAGGATGAAACAGGTCAGTCACGACGTGGCCTGAAAATATTCTCTCAAAGTCCTCTTTCCATCACAACTGACTGTCATTCCGGGCAGGAGGCAGTCTGCTTCAGACGAGGAAGGATTTTCAAACACGGGTCAGGCTGGGGGTCATGCCGGCCTGGCAGTGGGGGTTCCCAGGATGCTTTGGCAGCAGGGAGCACATGGCACTTTATGGCCAGGCACCACTAGAGGGAACACTTGGCGTGCATTGTTCTACGGCTGCACTTCAGCCTGCTCTCAGCTGCCACACACACGCAAAGGCTGAGCAAAAGGCCAGTAATATTTCCTGAAAACAAACATCCACTCCCTGGAATGACCTCCAGTGGCCAGCAGAGTTGTTCAGGGGGAGAGGCAGCAAAGGTGGTACTAAATCCCACCTTCCAAGGGTCAACCAAAACACCTTTACAGGCATTCTTCCCTTAGTAGCACCCAGAGACAAAACCCAACCTTTGCCCTTCCCTGGGGCTATGATGCTAATGCCCCTTCCAAAGAAAAATCCTCACCAGTTGACTGCTGGACCAGCTCCTAAGGAGCAAAAAGAAGGATCCATGTCCAACGATTACAGTGCCGTGGGGAAATCTCTACGGCAGGACTCCATGGGGTGGGGTCAAGGTCTGGCATTAACCTCGGCAAGTTTTCAGGCGAATGGAGCTGCTGGGAACTGGCAGCTGTTCCTCCGTGCTCCAGGAGATTTGCCCTCCAACTGTGGCAGGAGGCTATGGGGCTCCTGGGAGTGAGGTACCTTTGTTCTGAAGGCCTGGGAGCTGGAGGGGCCTGTGACTTACATTTGTGTTCATTTATCAGTGACTCTCCTGCGATCTCAAATGCCAGCCAACAGAGCTCCTTTGCATACTTACAGTGGAAATGAGGTTTATCCAAGTGACCTCCCAGAGGAGCTGCCTTCTCAGGTAACCCCTGTGCAAATGGTCCTGCACACAGACCAGTCGTGCTGCCTGGGCCTAATCACTCTAATCACTTATTTCTGGCTTTCCACGCAAATGTAACCTGTGGGGCCTGGGACTTGCCCTCCATGGCAGGGTCCTGGAGCAGCACCCTTGTCTTGTTCAGTCACTCTGCACCTTTCATCTCGGTATGAGCACGCAGATTTTGAGAGGAATCCAAGGAATGCTATGGACGTGGCAGGGGCTGCCAATCCCTTTGGAGCTGGGTGCTCCACAACCAGTGCCCTGGGCCACATGATGAAAGCAGCAGGCAAAGGCCTTGGGCAAATGCTATTGATTAGTGATCCACCTGTGTATTTGCGACCCAGAATCTGTGTAGGGCCACAGAAAGAAGAGGTAGTGAACAGAAAATGAAATCTGGGCTGTGCTACTCTGTCCATGGCAGCATGGGACGGTTTTGACTTAGAGGCAGGCACGGCTGCTTTTGGCAGGAAGGTAGGAGGTGTGTAAGGGAGGCACAGACAGGCCACAAACACAGTGGTGTGGCTCCCTAGGATCTGGGAGCTAAGCAGCATGTCTGTAATTAACAGTAACTAACGTGTGACAACCACAGGGGCAAATTAGAAGGCCCTGCAAAAGCCCTGGAAGCGCAGCATGGAAGGCTCCAGCAAGAGTGGCAGGGGCCATTCTGCAGTGAAATGTAGCCTCAGTAAGAGGTGAAAATGTGTCCTCCCCTCCTGCCTGCTCTCCTCCCTTCCAAGCCATCACATGGAGGTTGTGCTGACTGAGCCACTGAGATGCACGTGGCTTTCAGGGGGTCAGAGAAACAGTAAAGTGTGGGGGAAAAAGAGCAGCCAATGTTTCTTTGGATGCAGTGAGTGCAGACAGCAAGTGAAATGGGTAAATTGACTTCACTGAAGAGGACAATCCTGGGAAAAAATTTCCCGCACTCAGTGTAGTCACTGGCTGGACTCTGTTCTTGTTTCCAACCCAAGCTGGCCTTGCACGAATTGCTTCACCTCTCCCTTTTCCTTCCTTGCTGCAGAACAGGGACTACTCCTGACAGTCTGTACACTCAACATTTGGCATGATCCAGGCCCGCCTCAGGGTGGTGCAAGATTGGTACTCAATTTGCAGTGAGTAATTCAGATTAACTCTCTTATACAATTTGGGTCACTCTAACAAAGCTTCACAGGTGGTCTAATCCCTCCCATGCCATTTTGGGTGCTGCCAAAAGCTGACATCAAATAGAAATGGACTTCACTTTAGGGCTTATTATTTTTTCAAGAATGTGAGCAGCAAGTGAGTGCTGCATGTTGAATTTACCTTTTTCTCATTGATGTCCAGCAGCTCCTCTTCCTCACCTACTTCTTCCGGCAAGTCCTTGATTTTATTCAGCAGTTCTGCTTTGGGTGCTGAAACACTGTAGTAAGCAGGACAGGTGACCAGAGTGACAGGAGCTTCCTTTTCCTCTCTCCTACACCACAGCGAAGAAAAAGGAAGAGTTCAGTCTCAGCCTGACTTTTCCCAGCGCTTAGATCCATGGTTTTCCAGGACTCCCTCTTTGGCACCTTCCCAGCATAATTACCCAGCAGGACAAGGCGGATTCCTGCCATCAGGGGGTATGTGTCAGCTGCTGTCCCAGCACAGCACAGCCACTGGGTTTAAAGGTGACTGGACACAGCTCTGCACAGGATTTACCCTGGTGAAGGTCAGCCAGCACAGCTCAGCAGGACGTGGCCAGACTGACCCTCTTACCTGGCATCATGCAGTACAATTGACTTCTGGACAGTTCTCCAGCTGCCACTTGGAAGTCTCTGTCTTAAAAAACCCACACTGGGGGACTTGGGTTGATCTTGTATTACGTCCCCTCATCCCTCCTTCCAGAATTTGGCCTCTTGTTATCCCTGTGCCTGCCATTATTTTCATCATGGTTTTACTTTCCTATCTCTGTTCCTGTGCTTTGGACCGAACTGCTTCAGATTACCAAGGTTCAGATAGCAAAATCCAATTATATCTCCAAGGATGTTTAATTTCCTGCTCTATTCCTAAGCTCAGCATCGTTTTCTACACAGTTCAGAGAGGTGAGCTCAGAGCCCAAACACAGAGCCCAGCTCATGGGAAAGGCTGTTTGGAAATGCCTTGCCAGACCTCACACCTCTGAACTGCAAAACTCACTCTCACCTACAGAGATGCAGAAAAATTTGGCACAGGTTGTCCTTAGAAGCAAGGGAGCAGGGAGTTCTGCCAGCCCTCGCCCCAGCCCAGCGGTGCTTACCTGTCATCCGCCACTGCCGTCCTGCTGGCTTGGGTCTGCAACATCTTCCTCTTCATGTTGTTCTCCTTCAGCAAGCTGGTTCCACCAGGGAAAATCCCTTCCATCAAGTCCATGGTTGTCTTCATTTTGGAATCTGGATCCAGGATATCAGCCAGAGACTTGTCTTTATGGACAATTTCTTTTGCTAGAGCCTCTGACTTAATATCCTCTGGGGTCTTTTTCTTTGCCTTCACTGGGGGTGCTGCGCCGGTTATCGCAGAGTCCAGGCTAGCATTTTCCAAAGCTGGCTCTCTGGGGTTGCCTTCAGGCTGAGTTATGGGCTGTCTGTCAGTGCTCTGAGGCCCTTCAGAAGAAGCAGGGGACTGGTGCTGCTGATCCACAGCAGATGGAGAGCCAGTCCTCTTTGATGGGGTTGGCAAGAGGGGCCAGTTATTTTCACCGGTGCTGGTGCCCAGCCCTGTTATCTCCCTCTCGGCCAGGGCTTTGGGAAAGCTTTTGAAGCTGCTATGGACAGAAACATTCTATGAGATGAAGAGAAACCTACCACCCAGGACCACTGTGAGCACAAGGTAAAGGCCTACAAGAAACGCGTTTTCCTTCTCTCTTGCTTGTTTTTGTGTCTTGCTTCTCATTCCAGTACGGAGGGTCTACAGTGTGAAGCCACTGGCACCAGAATTGTTTTGTCCCTTCAACCTGGACACTGCTGGATTGTCCTTCCAACACAGAAAGAACTAGTGAACACCAAGTCACTTTGTTTTCCACTGACAGGCTGGGGACATTGAGCCTCCCCACGCGGGAGTGCCATCCTGAGCAGCCTCTATCCATTTGTCCTTGCCGTGTTGGAAAAGCCAACCACTACTACAGCCCTGGCCAGATTCTTCCCAGATGGATATCAGGGCAGCTCCCTGGGAGTGAGGGAAGCTGTGCTGAGTTAAACCACCTGGGCACCTCGCCCAAAGTCCTATCCTTCAGGAGAATTTCCCTATACAGCCTGACTGTGACATATTTGCGTTGTCATTTCTTGGCAGATGGTCACTGTTTCACAACAGCATTATTTTCTGCCAGGTCCAAAATACATTCTGAGAAATACTGTTTGGAAAAACCCATCATGGATTTTCACAGCGGTCTCTCAAAATCCAGTAACTGGAAGGAGCCAGCAGCCATTCCAGCTCTGTGCTGGAGAGAGTCAGAAGCAACTGCACTGAAATCTCCAGGGAGAACCAGCCCAGGAGTGTTCCCCCAAAGTCCCCTGTCCTGAGGTTTTGGGGAGCACCTGTCAGTGCACCTGCCGGTGGACCCTGCTCTGGCCACATCATTTGAGGCTGCTCTTGGCAGACTGGCAGCGAGTCTGTCTGTCTGTCCCTGTCCCCTGACAACATGCAAGCTCCCTGCCCGGCTGGCAGCTGGGGGTCTCATGGCACGTGGGATCAGCCCCACCTGTCCCAGCCCTGCATATCTTACTGTATATGGCCCTGCACTGCCCGAGCCGCCGCGCCCCAGCCCACCCTTACCTCACGCTGGCCTCCTCTGGGAGCCGGGGGGATTTGTCTCCAGCTGCCCCATTCCCCTCAGTGGGTGGGGGTGGAGGCGGGAATTCCTCTGTGCCGTTGGCAGAAGTGCAAGAGCTCAGCTCGGGAAGAGGACGGGATGGCGCTGGCGGGGAGAAGGGTGGCTGGGAAGGCACGACAAACACCTCATCGTCCTCCTCGTCCTGCAGTGATGGCGGGGGCGTGAACTGCAGCCCCGACTCCGAGATCCGGAGCTGGGTCATGCCCTGGGGAGAAGGAGTCTCCGGGTCGGAGGAAGTGCTGCTCTGTGTGGGCAGGGACTGCCACCTCTGGGAGGGCTTCGGCCCAGCTGCCGGAGGAGACACCACAGCCCTCGCGTAGCTGCTGTCTTTGACCGAATGAGCCCACGCTACTTTGGGTGGGAGGGACCTGTGCAGCAGCCCGGCTTTCCTTCTCCACATCGTCTCTTCCGTGGGAGTCTCGGGGGATCTGTCCTGGACAGCATCCAAAGGCTGTGCCTGAAGGTTCCCGCTGCCCTCCGGGGGAACAGCCTCTTGTTTGGCATGGTGCTGTCTTGGAGCCTGGCTGTCACCTGTGCTCTGGAAGTCTGAGGGAGCCTGGGTGGGTGTATTAGGGGAGGAGTGGCCAGACCCAGAAGGAGTAAGGTTGAGGAACAAGGGTTTAAAGCCTTGCTTTTGCTCAGGATAGTGACTCCTTGCCTCTGTTGGGGCTGGGAAAAATGCAGAAGTCCTGCTATCTGGCCTGGAAAGTTCTGAGAGCTTGTGGTTCTCAGCCAGCGTGGTGGGCCCGGCGACAACCTCGGTGCTGCAGAGGGAATGGGGATAGTAACTTGTGAACGCCATTTTCTCTGAGTGGCTTCTTTCTTTCTTGCTGAAAGACCTAAATACCAAGAGACAGACCATGGTAAGATTAATAAGTAATCAATGAGCAGGAAAATTTATTGTACACCTCCTTAACGGGCAAGTTATCAACCCTATCAGCGGCCAGCATCACTGCCTGCTGGTCTAGGTGAGGTACAGCTGTGCTTTGAAACTGGAAGTGAAATCCTGAGCCAGATCCCCTCCCTCTTACCATCTGCCATCATTTTCAGGGTGTGCTACACCACACACACGTGTAGCAAGCACCACAGCAGTAACTCAACGAAAAAAATATTAAGACAACCTAATGCCTGGCTTCCTTTCCTGCTGTGCTTTCAATTTTGTTTGTTACAGATGAGGCCAGTAGCAACTGTTGTAAGATGCACCATTTGACATTATCTACCACCAAACTCCATTCTCAATCGCTTGTAATCTTAAGGGCCAAATATTCTCATAATGTTATCTGCTCCTTTTGGAAAGGTGCCATTAAAATGACTCAACTGTCTCCAAGAACAAAGCAAGGCCAAAAAATGCACTATTTTGACTACGGAGAAAATTTTAAATAGCTCATGCAGCCTTGGAATCCTGTTAGAAGAAAGCTCCCTCAGACAGGCAGGTGTGACCAACACCAAAGCCAACACATTCCAGCTGCAAGCGGATGTTAAGGCTGTAAAGCCAGCAGATAGAATTATTCCTTCAATGTCTTTTAGGGAGTTCTCATGTGAGTCTGAGAAACAGTGTCTGGCCTTTGGAGTGAGGATCCTGCTTGAAATCCAGAGCCAAACCTATTTGCCTGTCTGGCTATTTAGCTGGAAAACAAACTGAGCAGTAATAATGAAACTGGCAGATGCAAGAGAAGGTGGCCTGGAACCACGAGGCCATACCATAAACCAGTAAAACACAATAAAGCTATACTGCCAGTGCATTTTCTTATCTTGAGATGCATTGTCAAATAATCCCCACACTGCCAATCTGTGGTGCTGGAGACTTGGGCCCCAAATTTGTTCTCAGATGTACTGGTACAAATTAAGAATAACTCTGTCAAAGACATGGGTCGTTCCGGCTCTATTCTGGTGTGACTGAGAATAGAATTTGGCAGCCTGTGCCTGGGAGTGGGGAAACTTCCCAGACAGGCTGCTCTTGGTATTGTCTGTGGTTCCTGGACAGTAGCAGTGTGTATTCTTTTCAGATGCTCAGTGTTTGTCGGGAACACCAGATGGTGATTCTCTGATTCAGAGATCTCTCCTACTGTGGAAGCAACTGCGGATTCTAAAACTGGTGGAGCAGTTCCCAGTGTTGTGTGACACCTGGGGAGCAGAGGCGGAGCATGTGTGACCGGACAAAGTGATTGCTGACCAAGGTTTTCCTAACTTAACCATCTGACCCTTTTCCTCCTCGAGCATGAGAGGTGGTAGGGATGGTCCCATCTCCTCTCCAGCACATGGGGCAGCTGTGTCCCAAGGAAACCTAGAAACATAATTCCCACCGCCTGCCTTGCCTCCCTGAAGGGCCCATGCATGGCAAACACTTCTGTTCTTTTGTTTTATCTTTTGGGAAATCCAGTTCCGAGCAAGAAGAGAAAGCTCCCATCTCCCAGAAGAAATGTGCTTGCGAAGCATGCGGGATGCCTATGCTGCACAAACATCATAAAACTGTTAATAACCAATAATCTTTGTGCAGTGAAGCACGAAAATGAGAAACCTGCATTTCGTGCCCCAATAAACTTGTTTTCAGTCTGGGTGTTCAATCCCATTACTTGGAAAATAGGTTGGGGAAAGAAAAAAATAGAAGGAAGCCACAAGTAGTGATTGAGCAGCAGGATGAAATGCCATCTCTAGGAGAGAAGGGAGGCAGGAGGAACTGAAACAGCTGCATTGTTCTCTTAGGAAAAAACCTGGAAAAAGTTTTTCCAAATCAACGTAAACGGGTGTTTTAAATAATCCTACAAGGATGTGCCTGAAGGCAGACTGAGTCCCTTTAAAACAACATTTACATCTTCTTAGGGGCAAAAATGGCCAGAAGTAAGATCAGCGAGAGTAGGAGCTTTCCTCTGCTTCCAGCTGTCACTCCCTGACCCAGAGCTGCATGGAGAAACCTTTGGAGACAGCAGTGTTAACTCCCACTGTGACCACAGAGAGAGCTGGCACTTACTGCAAGTTTGTGAGGAACAGAGCTCCTTTGTGAACAATGCTTTTAGTCCCTCTTGATGGCTTTTACAGTAATGGGAGTTAGCTGTTTGGGCACTCGGGGCTTAGGGCAAACATCTATTTATTATTTAAATGTAAATACAGCACGATCAACTTCAGTTCTCGTTAACTTCGAAACAATCTGGGGCTAAGTGGAGGCTTACGTAAGTCCTAAGATGCTGAGTTTTGTGCTTACCCTTTTCTATTTTTAAAACCATTTCTCTCTCCCCTGTTGCTGAGCAATACATCCTGCTTGGATGAAGGGAAGCAGCCCGAAGGCCGGCTCCCAGCTGAGCATGATCAAGGAAATATCCTGGGTTTAGTCCCTCGCTTTTGGGGAGGCAGCATCTTGCGCTGGATAAAACCAGCCACGGTGTGACATCTAGGTATTTTTTCATTTAGGATCCTTCACTTATGATAGCATCCAATGTGAGTTCCAACAGCAGATCAAACACATTCTAGAAGTTATGTAAGTGGAAATTTGCTGCATAAATGTGCTCCAGGATGACATGAAGAGGACTTGATAGTAAATTAATGTCTGTAATGGAAGAAAAAGCTTGAAGCAACTCCTCCTAAGTCTGCTGGGCACAGCACACCTGGAACTGTGTTTGTGCACGTCTTAGCTCTAGACAACCCAAGACAACTGCTTCTGGCAGGGGGATGGCCAGAGCCGGCCCTGAAGTGACAAAGGGGACATGGACATACACCCACCTGGCTCCTGCGCTGACCACGTAGAAGGGATCCCTCACCATGGGGCCGAATTCACTGCTCTCCCTTCTCAGCAGCTCCTGGGGTACCAAGACAGCATCAGCAATGAGCAGAAAGCAAAACAAAATATCAAAACACGGATGAGAATGCCTTCCAAAGCCTGAGAGCAAGTCATTCCCCATGGCTATCCACTCCTTCCTATCTCTAAACAAATTCCAGCAGTGACAGTGCAACGTGATTTGTATGCAGGCTGAAAGGAACATTAAGCACTGTACACGGGGCCCTGAAAAACGAACAGTGAGTGAGGCAGAGAAGTCTGCTGCTAAACTGGAAATAAATATTTCCCACAAAAAAATCTGAAAAGGCCAAAAGAAAACTAATAAATATTAATTAAAAAACCCCCACCCTGTTGGTTTGGCTTTGTCCCCCATGTTTATAGCTGTGGGTTTGCATTGGAGGTAGATCAGAAACAAACCTACTGAAGAAAGCACTTCCCTTTCAAACAGACCCTATGGATTGGTGTATATGCTGGAAGTCAAGCTAGGATTTAAGAACAGGATTTTCACAAGTGCCTTGCTGCCTGTGGAACTAATCCTTGTTCCACAGGTGGTTACAGCTAAATCCCTCTGGGAAACAGCCATAAGGGCTCATCCCTCTTCAGCAACTGAATTAAGACTCTGAGAGCAGGTCTGCAGCGCTGTTCACCCTCTTCCTCAACTTGGCTTCCAGCAGGAACAAACTCTGGTTTGGCTGCTGAATGTATGAACAATTACAAATGAGCCAGGAGGGGGAAATAAAGATCTCAAGAATTGCCCTGTACCTCCTGCCTGATAGAGTGGGGCAAGGAAAAATGAACTGGGGCTGCTTGTCATCCAACCTGTCACTGAAAAGTACACTTTCGTGATTTTTCTCTCTCTGGATGTCTGGTTTTGTTGCTGCTCTGATCGGCAAGCGTGACAAAATGGCACAGATGGGCCTGGTGCCTGGCTGGGGTGGAAAAATACTGATGGTGGGATGAGACGGGGTGGTTCTGGAAGTGCATTCCGGTCACTTGATATTCACAAGCTGCTTTTTTAATTCACTCTATTTAAAGACGTGCTGTGGGAGCTGAGGGCTGCCGAGGGAGGATGTGTAGACTGAAGCACACAATGAGTTTGGGAGGGCAGCTTCTTCCCCCACCCCAGTTTGGCCCGTTTGTGAGACGCTGCCCAGAGCCTCCTCTGTCACTTGACTCAGGACCACTTTGTTGCTCATGGATAATGTGTTCTGGGCCAGGAGCGAGTGCAGGAGTAGAAGGATAAGTCCTGGATCTCAGCTGCCCTGTAAGTATGGGAGCCTCTCCAAACACTCAGCCTATTTGGGGCTAGGAGCCTGTCCACACATTTTGATTGTTTGCTCCCTCTCTTCGTGATGGATGGAGCCTGGCATGGAAACAGGGATGGGGCAGCAGACCCAGCACTGCTGTAGATTCATGTGGCTTGACCAGCTGCAGTTGCCTAAATAGGTCTGAACAGATTTCAGCCGGCTGAAGAGCTGGCCTGGGCAGTTGTTCTTTAAGGATTTAGCCTGGTTCTACTGTTTACCATCACTGGAGTCAGTCAAATTCCCCATTTGTGACATCAGTGCAATGTTCTCAACCACCAAGCAGGGGACATGGAAGGGCCAGGGTCTCTGTTCAGTTTTCTCCGTGATGTTTCCCTCCAAGGCTGGAGGCTAAACATAATGGTTACTTGGCAGTGCCTCTGCCGAGCACTTCCCAGCACTGTCAGACACAGTGGGAGCCAGGGCAATTCCAAGCAGCCTCTAATCCTCTCTACTTTGTACCAGGAAAATGGGCTGAGGCAGAACGGCAAATCACCACCTTAGTGGAACACCCCACCAGAAAGGTACTCAGTGCTTCTCCGGTGCTGCTGGCAGGTAAGGACAGGACACCTCAGATGGGATGTCCAGAGCAGCAAGAACACACCAGCATATGCACTGAAATCCCAGCATCCCTGACACCCCCGACACAGCCCAGCAGGGAGAGAGCTGAACCCCACCACCAATCTTTTAATTAAGGTGCACCAAACTGCCTCAGCATGTGCTGAACCTGTCTCTGATCAATGGAGTCCTAGCCACAACCGGACATCAGCCTGTTCTCCAACATCCCCCCACATTCCCTGGTTCCGAGAGCCCCGCTTGTGGGCGCACACGATCCTGTTCCCACATACCTGGTGTTTCTTATCCGCCGTGGGAGACGATCTGGAACGTACGTGCACAGGGACTGGCTGATTGTCGTACCTATCGAGCAGGTCTTCCACAGACACAGATTTCCCGGATTTCCTGGCAGCAGAGGGTGTTTCAAAGACCTGCTCCTGCTTCCTGTAGCGAGGCTGGCCCTGCACGCCCAGCGGATCTGTCTGCGTGCCTTTGGTGAGATCCGATCTGGGTCTGTAATCCCGGCACCTCTCTGGTTTGGGCCGGCCGGTGACCAGGCTGTCCTGGCGCCCTGGCACCTTCTCATCTCCACTCGTGTCCAAGTAGTCCATCAGCCCAGGGGGAAGGGTGGAAGACATCCGTCCTGTCCTGGATATCCGCTCTATGGACTCTCTGCGGCGGTAAAGGTTCTGGTCCTGGAGGGAATTCATGCTGGAGGCGGAGGAAAGGCTCTGGCTGTCGGGGCCACCCGGCTGCAGGTAGGAGCTGTGGGAGCGCTCCCGGAGCAGCCCGACGTCCTGCGAGGATGGCCGTCGCCCCGTTTTGCGCTCAATGTAGTCGGCCAGGGCGTTCTGCTGGAGCTGCTTGAGCTCCGGCTTGGACAAGCTGGCTGTGGAGGAAGCTTTGCCGTCCCTCTCGAAGATCTTGCGCCGGTCGGCCACCGTGTTCTCCGGGAAGACAAAGTGGATGCTTTTCTTCTGGAAGGAGAAAGGCGACGGCTCCCCGTCTGAGATGCCCACCTCATTCATCTTCTCGGGCTCCGAGTAGGAGCGCTTCTTCTGCTCCGCTGTCAGCCGCTTCCGGCCCCCAATGCGCAGCACGTGCTGCGTCCTGGCGTAGTCCAGGCCGGAGAAGCCGCCTTCCGTGGGTGTGATGCTGTGCCTCTCCTTGGGGGTGTGCGGGGACGCCGCCGTGCTCCTCAGCCCCACGTGGGCCGAGGCAGGCCTCTGGGGCAGCCTCTTGGGCGTGCTCCCGAATGGGGGGCTGATGCGACGGAAGGAAGTGGCCCTCAGCACCCTGGACTGGGCATCTTTAATGCTGTTCCTGTAGGCCCTGTTAAACGACGTGTCCAGCTGCGACCCATGTGCATCCTGGATGTTATCCTTCCAGAGGATCTCCTTCTCAGGCTCACCTCCCAGCTGGAATGTGCTTTTACTCCGTGGTAGCTGAGCTGCCCTTATTTGCACCTCATTTTCAGGACACAGGCCGTAGTACTCACTGGGTCTTGCCTGCTTCACTGAAGCCACCATCTGCAGCTCTACGGGGCGCCAGTCGGCCTCTTCCAGCTTCCCGTTCCTGACAAAAGGGCTGAAGCCCCTGCCTGGCTCACTGGGCAGCTTGCTCCTCATGTCCTCCGGGCTGTGCACGGAGCACCTCGTGCTGGAGGGTTGGCTCATCCTGCTTGGCCCATAGTGCTGGCCAAAGCTGGGAATGCCAGCGCTCTGGGGTCGGGGAGTGCTCTGCTCCCGCTGCTCGAACTTGTTAACCTTCTCCAGCACCGAGCAGCGGGGCTTGCCAGCCTCTGGTTTGCTGTAGGGAAAGCTTTGGGCGCTGCTAGAGCTGAGCCGGCTCCTCTCAAAATCCACGGTCTTTGGGAGCTGCAGAGAAGGGGGCTCTTTGCACTTTGGCTCGGCAACATGGAACAGAGCCACGCTCGTGCCCTCCTCCTCCTGCCTCGTGAAGCCCTGTGGGTCCACATCGCTCCACTGTCTGTGCCCGTGTTCCCTGTGATCCTTCTCCTCTCTGCTGCTGCTGTTCAGGAAGGACAGTTTGGTGTTGGAATAACCCTCGCCTGGTTGCATCTCCCTTAGATCGGAGCTGCTTTGCCTCCTGGAGCTCTCTGGGATGTTCTGCAAGGAAGAGAAGCCATACTGCTTGGCCTTGCTGTGACCCCATGGGTGGGGAGCAACAGCGTCTCTCTCGTTTGCCTGTGCACTGCCATTTTTGTCCTCCTGGGATCCAGGTGTCCAGTCCTCTTTGGGCTGGTAATGGGTTTTCCTCTCACCAGCATCCCTCAGCTGGGGTTGTGGAGCCTGGAAAATGGGCTTGGAGGCCTGTGTGCTACCCAGGGTCTCCCGGTGGCCGTGTGCTGCCTTGCAAACGGGCAACAGCTCCTCCTTTCGCGACACAGCCAGGCAGAGCTCCGGGCCTGCTGCGCTGGGAGGTTTCTGCTGGACGAGTTTGGCTTCGTGCTTTCTCTCAGTGGTGGGGGGCTGGTAGAAGATGGTCGACCTGTTTGTAGTGCTTTGGTTTCCATTCTCATCCAAGCCCAGGGTGCCGCTGGCTACGGCCTTGTCGTAGGAGACCGGGAGGGCTGGGGAGTACCCACTTTCTTTGGCCAGAGCTGGGTAAAGCGTCCCGGTGCTGCTGGCGGAAGGCCTGGGCACCTGGGCATAGTGCGGCTCTGGGGAGGGAACGGCGTAGACACCGGTGGGCAGCAGGGGCTGTCCTGGCTGGGCTGCCTGGGAATAGCTCTGCTTGGGCTTCATGGTGGGGCTGCTCTCCGGGCTCTTCTCCACCACGGTGTGCAGGTGCCCTTCTCCGAAGGGCGGTTTCAGCAGCGGCCCCTGGGGCAGGGAGCTGATGAGCGGTGCCCAGGCCCCTTTCAGCTGGGTCCGGCTGGCCTTGTTCGGCTCAAGGCTGGCGCCTGAGCCGGGCCTCTCGTGGTGCCTGATGGCTGCGTAGCTGTCGCTGCGAGCGGGAGGCAGGGGGGGTCCCTTGGGAACCTGGCTCTTGCTGTCCGAGGGGCCCTGGGCTGGCTGTGCCCAGGAAGAGGCCGCGTTGTGCCGGCTGAAGGCCTGGAGCCTGCCATGGCTGCGGCCGTCCAGGGAGGCCCGGGCGTCACCGCTGGGAAGCAGGGCCGAGGGCTTCACCTCGTACTCCTGGGAGATGCGCTGCTGGGCGTCATACACCGTCCTGACGTAGCGGATGTCTGCCTGCCTCATCCCCTCCGGCAGCCCCCCGCGGGACTGCGCACTGTCCGGGGAGCACGAGAGCTCCTTGCCGAACGGGGCCGCGGGGTACTCGGGGATGCTGGAGTTGGTGGAGAAGGAGCTGTAGGCAGAGTCTCTCTTGCTGTGGAGGTGGGACAGCTGGTCGATGCTGTTGGTGGATTTGGCTGGGGACAGGTGGCAGGGGTGGTAGGCAGGGGAGGAGTGGTCCAAGCTCTCCATGCTGCCCCGGGAGCTGTACTGATCGGGACTCCTTCTCAGATAGCCATGCTCGTATGCAGAGAGATCGCTGGTGGAGGAGCTGGGGGACAGCAAGAGAAGAGTGAAAACCAGCAGAGGAGAGGCACAACAACTTATAAGTGAGCTCAGAAGCAAGATGTTTAGTTTTGAGATGAAAACCCATATTTGGGCCTTGCTCCATCCCCTGTTTGGAGTCATCCCAGTTCACAGAGAGGAACTGCTTGACATTGCAACACATGGCTCTTATTTACCACAGAAGGGTGGGAGGGAAATACAGACAGAAAGACGGTGCATCTCTGGAGCCAGGGAGGATCAACCCCACCCAGCAAACCCATCCAAAGCCCCTGGAAAGCTGAATGAGCACCGATGCCACCAAGGAGGAGGAGAGGAGCATGAGGGGCGTTCTGGGGGGAATCTAATCTCTTCCTTTTTTTCCCACTTCATTTCTTTTTATGGAGATGAAGGCTATGCCCTGGCAGGCTTCCTGGAAATTCAGCTGTCCCAAGGATAGTTTGTTTGCTGCGAGAAAACTAAGCTGACAAGAAGAGGAAAGATGCATGTGCCTGTGCCTGGAGGAAGGTGGGGTGCAACCATAGAAACAGTCTGAGAATTCCCAGGACGTCTGCACTGCCACCTCCTAATGTAGCTCAGCAGGTGCAGGTACACCTTGGCACTTCCCCTAAGGTGTCCAAAGAGGACTCACAGCCACCAGAGAAGTGATCAGAAAACAAGGGTATTCAGAGATCTTTCTATCTGTGGGAAGGGATGTGTGCCAGTCACAGTCCCTTTTTCACATCTCACAAGGGGTTATCACAAATGTCTGCAGAGTTTGCCCTGGCTAATCTCCCCTTCCAGATTCAAGCGAATACACTGAGGACTGGAGAGTGTAGCCTGAGGATTTCACTTTTCTTCCCTCTCTTCCCAGCTTCCCTTCCTCAGGTACCACTTTCTCTAGTTCCCTGTGCAACTACATGTGCTGTCCTGGCAGAGCCACAGTGAAGCAGCAGGAAGGGACGGGCTGTGGCAGGGCAGGACACGGAGATGGGAGCTGGCTCCAGATCATATCCCAGACAAGGGACAGACCCAGGGGAGAAGGCTGCTAAGGATGAGGAAAGGCAGAAGGAAGCCTGCTCACAGCAGCTCTGCAGAGAGATGCACAGGAACACTGGCAGGAAGAGATATGGCAAATCTCAGGACAAAGCTGGTTTACTCATTTAAATGCACCACTCTATTTTGGATTCAAATAACCACCTCCCTGGCAATGCCCAGCACAGCCGTAGCCAGCTGGCCACTAGATGTTCCCCGTGCGCCCCCTCAAGCACCCGGGAGACAGAGCCATGCTGCCAAAGGCTCTGCCAGGAACTGCCTGGGAAGCAAAGCCCCTTGGTGGGAAAGGAGTACACTCCAGCATGAGCTGTGCTGAGGCCACAGACCAACAGACGTTATTTTCTGCAACCATCTCCTCACTTTCTTTAATGCTCTTTTTTCTCTTTCCTCTCCTCTGCCAAGGATCAGTCTTGCCTGTAGAAGAAAGTGATGTTTCAATCCCAGAGGCTATAGTGGAGAGTTTGAAACCCTTCTGCCTTTCCAGGGAAAATCTTTCAAGGGTAGAATTTAAACTTGTCCCTCCTCAAGCTGCCCTGCACGTTCAGTCATGATAGAGCTGACTCCTGCAGAAAGCCACTGCCAAACTAGGAAATCCCTCCCTGAACTCCTCACCCTGGGAGCACTGGTGCTGATGCGCTGCTGGCTGCTCCGTTGCGCTGACAGGCTCTGCTACCTACACCCTGTTCTTCTTTTTCCAACAGGCTAATTTAGACTCTGGATTTCTTTTCCTTCGCTGGGAAAACAACCACGCTGTGTTTCTATATGGGGGCATCCACAGAAAGCTCTATCAGCATCCTGACAGTGGGCTCCCATCTTTGTAGGAAGGGGGATTTTTAAAGCAATTAATTTCCTAGCTGCTAATCACCTCAGGGAGGAGAACACAGCCACTTTATCAGGGAAACCAAACGGGAACTGAAGCCTTCCTAACTCTAATCCGAACCCTGGCTGTTTGTAAACCTGTCCAGCTGTATGGAGGCCACTGGTACCATTTTCCCACCACACCTTTTCCCCCTCCCTTCCCTCCACAGCTGTGTGGTGCTTACCTGGAGTGGTAGGACTGGTGCCAAGGGATGCCAAGCGTACCCTGAGATATTTGCATCATGCTGGGATCGGGTTGGTTCTCCGCAAGTTTGGTTGAATGCCAGGAGTGAGGTCGGCCTGGAGTTTCACTCCGCCTGGGTGAAAACAGGAGTTTGCACATCAGCAACAGGCCAGCTCTCCCAAGGAAGATGGATGTGAGCTTAACACCAACATTTAAAACTGCTCCCGCTCATTTGTGTTGCACTGCTACTTTTTAATCCATTCCAAGCAAACCCCGCAGTAACCACGTGTGAATATCCCCAACATTCTCACAACGCTCCCTCTCGGATTTGCACGAGTGGATCGCTGAATGTCATGAGGAGGTGGAAGCCTGCAAAGGGACTTTTGATCTCTCCTCGGTGCTGCTAAAAATGCAGGACGAGACGTGACAATCAAGGGCTGGCAATGTGTGTCCCTCGCATCCCACCCGGCCGGACAGCTGTCCCCAGGGTGTGTCCTCAGGCGCGGCACGGCACGGCTGCCCTTCGGTGCCTTCAGTCACCAGCGCCAAGGCCTGTGTCTGTCAGCTCTGAGGGAAAAAACCCACAGACACTTTATTTAAAGCACAGAGTGCTGCAATGGAAAGTCAAAGCAGGGGATTAGTGATTGAGTCCCCTGAAAAGCACACAGACTCTCCTTTGCCCCAGCCTTTGGGCTTGTCCTTAATCCTCCTGCTGCTTTCCATGAGGGATCTCTCCCCTGCTCTAGCACTCATTTCCACAGTTTCTCACTCTCTCCCTGGGAGAATGAGGAGCAGCACTGGACCTGTGTCCTGCTCAAACGTGACAGTCTGCAGGACAGTTCTGACTAAATAAATGCAAGAGGAGGATATGACACATCTTTAGTCTTTCTCTCACTGAAAAATTCACAGTACAGCATGTCCTGAACACATCAGTACATAGATTAAAATGCCCTTGGCAGATGTAACACAGACACTGAGAGAGGATTCTCCCCATACTGCCTAAGATTAGGAAAAGAAATGGCATGGGAAACTGCAAAAAGTTAAAAATGCTTTTTAGGGTCAGGTCCTTTCCTAGCACCAGTTAACACCAGCACCCACTGATGTTCTACAGCATGGAAAAGCACAGGTAGAGAGGGAGAGGCAGAGCCATTTCTCCAGCATTTTTTCCATACAGATTTCAGAAGTGCTGCTTATTTTCTCATCATCTGCTAAAAGAAGGAAGAAAAAGGGACGTGCTTTTCCCTTTAACATCTCTTGTGGCAGGATTGTCTTAAGGAAAACTGGACAGGAGGTCTGCAAAGGGCAAGCTGAACCCAACACCATTTTACCTTTACATGTGTAGGTGTGTTTAAGACAGAGCTCTTCTGTTAAGCTCCTTGCCCAGAAAACAAGGAACCTGGACACTGCCAGATAGGAAGCTGACAAAACTGTTTGTTAAGAATAACCTGCATTCTTGCCTTTTCCACTGCAGACATTTAAAGACTTCAAGTACTTTGGTGGACTACAAGCCTTCAGCATCAGTTTTTGGCTTGGGAAAATGAATGATCCCGTGCAAAGCATGTTATCCCTTGGTTTGATCAGTAAACACCATGAGGAAGCCGTGTAGCCAATCATCTGAGCCACAGGTGTTTTAAACCCTTTTGTTTGTTATCCTTGTAATGATGCAACACATGGACAGCTCTGAATTGCAGTCGGAAGACACACTGTACCAGCTTACCAGCTCTGTGTGGGATAACCTCGCACTATTTCCACACCTACCCAGTCTTGGAAATGTGGCAGATCCTGATTCATCCCAGACAAACTGGCTGAGTGATAAAACCTGCAAATGCAGCAGCTAATGCCTGACTTGAGCGAAGACAAATAAATCATTAGATCTTTAACTGGTGTTACTTTGGTGTAGCTAAGTTGCCTTCAACAAAACCAGGAGCAACAGCTGACATTTTGGCTCAGGAGGCTGTAGGATTTAAAAATGCAGAACTGTAATACCAACAACAACAATAACAAACCAAGCTCATCACCTTATCTTTTATATATTCTGAACTGTACTTGTGAAGGCGTTGGGACAACCTTATTACTGAAAAATTCTCTACTTCAGATAATAGACAAAGCGATCCCTGTGTTGTAAATGCCAGGGCTGGAAAAAGAGACTCCTGGTTCCTCACGGACACCTCCAGTGATCAGATAACCTGGGCATCCAGGTCAGGTTGGCATCACAACAACTGCCTGGGAGCAAAGATACCTGGAGAAATCAGCGACATGCGATGCAAGGCTGGCATCTAAAATGGCAGCTGTAACACAGACTACAGACCAGATACTGCCAGGTCACACTGTAGACTGGAAAACCTAAGGGAAAGGGATGGTCTTTAATCTCATCCAGCTGCCGTTATCTGGGTGCTCCCCGTTGCTGTGCCGGTCCCAGTGTTCGTCGATGGAAACGTGCCCGGTCCAGCGGAAGCTCCTCGGTGGCAGCCTGGCACAGCCTGGGAGCAGTCTGGGCTCCAGGGACCACATTCACATCTCCGAGGCCCTTCACCAGGAACAGCGCTGCAGCTCTCTCTTATTAGGAAGAGCTGAGAGTGCTCTTCTCTGTAATCTCTGGAGATTATTTTTATATTGCATGCAAAACAGGAACGGAACTTTATAAAGACACTTTGGCATTAACTCTACAAATGAATCAGCATCTGAGGCTTTCTTCACCGTATAAGTGAAGGGCTGAGTTATCTTTTTCTCAAGGTTACAAACTAAAAACATCCAGAAAAGTGTATTCAGTCCGATTCCTGTTCTTCACATACTGTTCCTTGCCAGTTCTGGAGTACACACACAACCTGAGTGCTCTGCAAGTTCAAAAGTACCTCAAGCCCAGCATCCTTCAGGAGTGCAAGTCCTTCACTGTGAAAAGGCCCATCTTCAACCAGAGCAAACAACCCAGCTTCTTCAAATTGCCATTTGCATTTTTTCCACATTCTTGGAAAGCTAATGACTGAAAGCCAGAGAGGGATGTTGTGGCTGATTAACCAACCACTCAGGGTCACCAATGCACCAATAAACTGATCTTTTTCTACACCCACAGAGCTCGCAGGGAGTTGTTTTCATCATTCTCACGTCCGTCAGAAACATCATCCAGGTGGCTGAAAAGAGAACTGTGAACAATTCTTCTTGTACCGCTGACCTCGTGCTCATTTTTCTCTGTCCCCACAAGCTCCAAACCCCTCCTCAGCAGAGACAAGGAACGCTGAAGATGAAGGCAGCAAAACTTTCCAAGGAAAGCAGAATCCACCTGGGATCCAGGCACGAGCAGTGGTCACCAGGACACATCTCCATGACCGGAGGGGATGGCTCTGACGAGCGGCTGGTGTTAGTATGTCCAAGGAAGATGGGACGGGGCAGAGAAGAGAACTAAGGCCAGAGGGTCAGTCTGCCAGCACTCACAACCACAGTCCCTGTGGATGTGCTTTCCCCCAGCAGCTGTGCAGCCAGGTGGCTGTGTGGGAGGTTGCTGGAGCTGAAAGGGATAGCCATGGCCTAGTCCATCACCTGGGGAGGTGGGAAGGGATGGGGGCCCTGCAGCACAGACCCTCCTCCTGCAGGAGAAGTGAAAGATTTGGATGCAAGTGCAAAGCTTGTGCCTCCTGGATCCGATCCCAGGCACCGAGTCACAAGAGAGAAAGCCAAGAGGGCAGCTGCCCATCCTTACCACGTCATCCTCACAGCAGTCAAGATTTCAAGCTGGTGATAATTCTAACCTAATAAAACCCACGTGGCAGGGGCACTCTGTCCTGAGCCATATCCTGCTGCATGCAGCAGCAGGATCTTTGTACATGGAGAGATCCCGATGCCAGCAATTCACCTCTACCCTCCTTCCAGGGTGAGTGTGCACCTGCACCAACAGAAAGCAGCAACAACCATCTGCATTCTCACCAGGACAGACCTGTCTCCAAGATGGACACATCTAAAGGAGCGGGAGCATAACAAGGAGATGTTTTCCAGACATCCAAACGCGCGGCTGCAGCCTCTCTGCCCAGCTATTAGGCAGGAGATGAAGGAAAAAGTAGAGCACTCAGAAGCCTATTAGGATTTCGACAGAGTGAGGCTACAATCTACTCAAAGAAACGTCGCTCTTAATTAAGGTTCAGTCATGGTTCTAAAAATAAGCAGAACAGACGAGGCCAATTAGAAAGGAGTCGGACTAGAATGGCGACAGCTTGATGTGTCTTTCACTAAATCTCTCTTTTTAGGCTCACACAGCCCTTCTGGTAAATTCTGGGGTAGGAAGGATCCGGAGTGAGCTCTGTCCCTTCACAATTTTGACTAAAAAGAAGGAAGACTCATTAGAAAGACCTGAAGTCTATGAAATGCTATTTCACATCATGGATCTTGGCCAATAGTGTCTCCTCATCTGTAGGGGAAAGAGAGAATCATGCCCACACCCCCCACCCCTTAGTGCTCAGATGACAACTTTCCCTAAGTAAAAAACACACTGAAAAACCCTTCACTCGAGAACACTTGGGTGAAGTGTGTCAATACTCTCATACCAGGACACAATCTCCTTTTTCACCACATGTTCATTTTGAAGCTCCTAGAGGACAACTCCCCACCCAGTGAATCTCTGTGGACTATCTCACAGTTTTCAGCAGTCTCAGTCTTAAACCAAAAAAAAAAAAAGAAAAAAACGCCCTCAGGCAAAACCCTTCAGGCCGGTTGAGGGCTCTGTGCCAGACCGGTCCGGCCTCACTGCTCTCTCCAGCTCCTTTCCCAGAGGCAGAGGCAGGCGCTGTGCCTGTGTGGTGCTTCCAGCTGACACGTCAGACACCATTCGTTTCTCCTCTTTGATAAGCGTCACTGGGGATGTCTGGGTTGCATCAGACTGGGCCCCGAGTGCCATCTGGGAATTGGGAGACAGGTACCAATCTCCTTGAAGCCTCTCTGGGATCAGGAAAAAGAGAATTAGAGGTTTCTGCTCAGAATTCCTACCATTACCATCATGAACTCTTTGGAAAAAGCTCTCCACCGTACCACTGGGAAGAAAATCTCTGTGTGGAAGCAGAGATGACAACCACGTATGCGGATCTAGAGAATGATTTTTTTCTTCTGGCTTTTCCTGACAGAAGTGTGCTCAGCCACAGGCTGCAGATGGAAGTGCTGGGATCGCTCAGAGGTGATGGCAGCTGTGAGCAACGGGCGCTCCTTCGTTGAACTTAGGAACAGTCAAACATTGTAATTAATGATTATTGGTCCTGCAAGTCACACCTCTGTGTTATCACATATCTCTGGGAACCCCCAGGCTGTCTAATCTAAGAAAGAGGCATTTATCCAGTGTCCAGCAAAAGAACAAAGAGTGCAGGACTCGGAGCCGGGCTGTGCGCTGCAGCTCCGTCTTCCCTTCACCCCAGCACAGGGTTGACAGGCAATATTTAGACTGAGGACTTCTGCCTACACAAAGAAAGGGTCCCACTGGCATTCCCTGACATTAACCAGACACAGGCTTCGACAGGAACAGAGGTGATGTATACAAACTTCACTCTTCTTGATTACTGGGTTCAAGGACTTTGTCCTAGCGGGATCTTCTGACAGCTTGCTATTTTGAAGACAGCTTTATCAAGCAACACAGTAAGTGTGATTTAAATTGCAAAATGAGCAGTATTTCAGATCTCTATTTTGAGAAGTGTTTGCCACCAGGATAGTCCATCTGCACTGCTCCCACAGGACTGCAGCTTGGACATGGAGAAGCCAAGAGAGCCTTCAGCCTGGTACTTAGACCATGCGCAGGTTACAATGAGGAGCTGGGGAGCACTGGATTAAAGACTCTCTGCAACTTTCCTCTTTTTTCTATAATTTTGCTCTGTTTCCTTTGCTGGAAAAAGAGGAAGAAAGAACAGACATGGAGAAGAAGCAGCTGACTGACTTACAGTCTTTGAGAAGGACCCTATTATTCCCTGTCTTCTCCAGGGATTCACATCATCTCCTAGAGCACGGGCAGAAAATCCTAGCAGCCAGAGCCTGCAGTGGCTTCCCTGCCCGTGGCTCTGCAGAGCTGCACTGATTTATCCAGACTGATGAACTGGCCCCATGGGCTCAATTCAAATAATTTTTTTCTCATTCTTCTCTAGTCAGTAAATTAGTTAAAAAGACAGAAACCAAGCATAGCTTAGATTCTTTCACACCCCGATATCCAACACACAGCAACTTGCAACAGGAGAGACTTGGAAACAATGGAAGGAATGTGTTTTCCTAGCCTCGTTCAGTGCTAAGGGGTACTGGGTGGCTGGCAGCAGGAACGCTGCCCCGTGAGCCCGATTATCCAAACGGAACGCAGACAATGAGGCACGGCAGGTAACCAGGGGGATCTGCAGGGCAAGGCTTCAGGCGGTAGCTGGGCTCTCCTCTGAGCTACAGGGCTACAAATCACACGCAACGCTCGTGAGCTCCACATCCAAGTGCTCATGTAGGAGTGAGAAACGGGAGAGAAGCAGCAGGGCCTTTAGGAGGATGTATGGAAGTTCTTGCACACACTTGCGGGGGTAACAGGGTGAGTCAAACGCGCCAGGGAACCGCACCCCCTGCCGGGGTGAAAGCAAAGGCTGCTGAGTCTGAAACACCCTCCCACAGGCACATTCTTACACATTAAAGCAGCTTCCTGTCCGTAACTGAAGCTCCAGCCCGAGTTAAGCTGAGATGTGCAGACACAGCCTCCAACACTGCCGGAAAAGTAAAGCAAAACATTGGCTCTGCACCCAAAGGCAAGTTTATCCAAGTGCAACACTCAACTCTGGTGCTTCTGTGAAGATCTGCTACTAAACTGATGGGCAAGGAGGATTTACAGAGGGCATATGGGGAATGACTCATTGCTGTAGGGAGGTGGCAGATGTAGGGGAGCTCCTCTCCCAAATTCACTGTGGGTCACATACCTGGGGAACTGCAGAATCCCACTCCTCAGTCAGAGATAAATTTCTCCTCGATAAAATCAGCCTGAGGAGATACTCCAGCCTCTAAAATCGGCTCTATCTGAGGCCAGGTAGGGCCAGCATCCATGACTGCCTGCAGTGGCCAGAAGCTGGAGCATCTCCACTAAGGTCAGGGAGGTTGCTCCAGAGCTGCATCCTTGCTGATAAGATCAGAATGTGGAATTCCTTTCTCAGATGCTCACTCACAGGCACTGGGCCACATTTCCTCCAGCTCCAGGAAAGCAGCGTAGCTTCCTGACTTCAGGTAAGTCAAGGTCTGGCCCAAAGGCAAGGTTGCCAATAAAAGCCACTGCTTCGACTTCCTGGTACAAATCTCAGAAGACCGAGACACAAAAATCTATGAGGTCACCCAGATTACATCTGACTGACCTAAGAGGCTCTTTTGATGCCAGCAAAAGCTCCGCCTGAGTAAATGCTGTACGATTTGGTCCTAAACTGCGTGGACAAAGGAAGGGAATCAGGCTCTGCCACGATACCAGCCAATCCAGAGCAGTTCAGGGAACTGATTTCTGAAGATATTTAATTGTTCAAAAATGCGGACAGGTACTCAGCAGTCATGAATGCCAAACTCCCACTGAAACTTCCAGACGTGGAAGAAGCTAGGTAATTTTGGAATGCCAGGAACCTGAAGCTGGGGAGTCAGAGAAGACTTACACCACTTCTGTGGAGATATTTTGGTTCAGCATTTCTGATGACCTTTACCAGCACTGACAAAAGCTTTTGAGGAGGAATTTCAGCACTCCTTCTCCATGAGTGCCCCTCAGGCACACTGGCAGCCAAAGCAGTAATTGTTTTCCACCCGGTCTTTGCAGATGTTGCAGGGACACAGACAAACACATTCTCACCTGGTCTTCAGCCGTAACTTGACTCCTGCTGCCCACGTGGCTTTGCTGGGCTGGAAGTCAGTGGTCACGCCGTCCGGGCTGAGCGGGCTGGGAGACAGCTCTGCGCATCCCTGTGCCACATGGGTGTCCCTGTCAAAGGAGAGCAAGGACGCGTAAACACCACCACGCAGAACCTCAGCCCTTTCAGCACACGCTTCGTCAGGATTTTAGGAAAGAGGGCAATGCACAGACCCAGAGGGCAAGGCAGGGGCATCAGGCTAGTTTTTACAAAGTGTCAAGTACATGTGACAGAAAGCCATGTCTATCCTTGTTTTTCTCCAACCCGGGCAGCGCTCAGCTCTGCGAGTGTCCCTCATGACTGTTTTGGAGGAGCTGCACAATCCCATGGCACACAGCAGTGAGATCAGCCCCAGCACCCACAGCACAAAACTCATTATCCTGCAGCTGCATTTGGGGACCCTAAATCCCCAAGTGTGTGGTTCCACTGTGGGATATGCTTTTACCACATGTAACCACCTTACGACAGCTCAGGGAATGCTCCGAACACACAAGAGAAAAGCTGAGAGAAAGCTCCACACAGTGAGAGGAAGAAAGAGAAACCTGTCCTACCCCCTCTACTGATATTTCCACAAAGTCAGCAAACACATATTTACTCTGCTCCAAGTCACACAAACACAGTGTAACCATCGCTTCGGCTACTTCCTTCCCCCTGGAACGCTCCAGTATTCCCACTCACTCCCACTTTTAGCCCTGCAGCGCGGAAGAGATCTGAAATTTCGGCTTGCTCAAGGAACCCCCACGCTGAATAAAAGCGGGTATGAAAGGCCCCCTGCGCCTCTCCCTGCCCGCGGCAGGCCTGGCCCGGGATAAGCTGGAACTGCCTCTTGTTGTGTGCTGAGCCCACATGCCGGCATCTGGGGCTTTGGATAGCTGAGATGGCTTGGATGCCATTCCGGTGAGAGACCGGCCGTCTTTGTGTCCGGCTGGGTCCTCCCCCGCGCTCCCTCCCCGCGCCCCCACGTGCCAGGCAGGAATGTTAAGCCTCACATTGCGGATGAGATACAGCAGGGAAGCGCAGCAGCACTTTCACCTAGATTAGGGAAAGCAACTGGTCCAGAACGGCCTTTTTTGCTCGCCCTGCTTATCTTCATCCAATTTTTACCCCAAATCCTGCCTTGGCTACCTTTTCTTTCCATGTGCCAAATCCCGTCCTGCTTTGTCTCTGCCACTCCTCTCCTCTGAGATGATGTCAAGCCTCTGATCAAACCTGAAAGGTTCCCTTCCCTACTCCCATTCCAGCCTCGCTGTACACCAGGAGCACAACCTCCTTTCTTGCAGCCCTGGGAAGTGTCAACACCCTTAAATGCTCCAATTCTCTTTGCCCACCAAGCTTACCATGAACAATTATCAGTTTCCAGAGGAGATTTCACTGCAAGACACAGAAAGGACAGAAGGCCTGCGACAGATGAGGATTTAAAAGACTGCATATAAACAATTTATCTATACAAACAGGTCTACAATTTTGTGAGCAAAATACATTCACAGCTTCAGCATTTGGAGGACAAAGCCCTGTGCTTCCCTGCTTGTTTCGTGAAGAGCAGAGTTTGGCTCTGCCAGGCCACACCACAGCTGTACTCCTGCAGCGGGGAAAGCTGCTCATGCCTTCTCTCTGGCCAAGTGTCTCTGAGGGAGCCAGTGACAATATTTAGGGCTGGGAAACTGCCCCTGTGCCAAGAAAAGAGTAATCAACAGCCTGATATGAAGGAGTAGTAAGTGTCTACAGCTCCCCAAGCACCACAGCCTAGTGATCTTTCAGCACTTAGGCTCTTTTTTTTTCTTTTTTAAGAAAAAACAACTTTTGAAACATGTTAAGAAAGCAAGAGATAACACACTCTAAACTCTGCTGTGAGCAGAGCTTTCTGAGTAAGTCCCTTCCAAGCATTCCCATATGGACCCACACAGCCTGACCCTCCACGGGCAGCCCCAAGCAGAGGGAGGGAGGATAAGCAGCTTGGGTGTTCCCCCTCATAGGAGCAACCCGTGCTTGCCAGCATGCATAGCTTTGGGCTTTACCTCAGAGACAAAGACACGTTAATTAATGTCTCCATGGGCTCTGGAGGTGCGGTTGGGGGCAACAAGGAAATGCAACGGAGTTTTTCTCGAGCCTCTCAAAAAACTGTAATTGCAGAACTCTGTGTGGTACGGCAGGCTCAATAAGAGAGTGAAAACTAATCAGCCAGTCTAGAAATAACAACATTAATCAGGCCCAGTGGGGAACACAAGAGATGAGGACCCTTCCACCCAGGAAGCACACCCACCTCAGGGACGGAGCACAGCCAGAGGAACAAGGATGTCCCCTGTGAGAGCATGGCTGGCAGGGCAGGGAGGAGAGCTGAGGCCAGCCAGGGCTGCGGGGCTGGACACCTCCCCAGACAGGACCCCAAGCCCAGCACCTGTCCTCCCCTTGCAGCCTTCTGCCTTACCTGGCTGCTTATCCCAGAACATTTTCTGCGGCATTTCTAACTAAGGCAGCTCAGTCTAACAATCAGGAGGGTGTTAATCCCTATAAAGACATTTCTTCCACCGTAACATGGCGACAGCCACTCTTGTGCAAAGGTGTCTCTGCCACTCCTTTCCTCTGACAGGATGTCAAGCCCCTGATCAAACTTGAAAGCTTCCCTTCCCTGCTCCCATTCCAGCCTCGCTGTACACCAGGAGGAGGGCCTACCTTTCCTCTTGGCTGTCCTCACACCTTCTCCTTAGAGTGGCCCTTCTCCGAAAGCTCCAGCTGCCCCATGACAGCTCTCCAGCTCCTTGTGGCAGCACCCAGCCTGATGGGATGCTCTTAAAGCCTGGGGCTGCATTTTATTTCGGGATGCTGCAAAGGGCTTCACAATTCCATAGCTAAAAAGTATCCCTGGCAAGGAGGGGCCTGCTATTGCTCCTTTTGTTATCGTGTTGTTTCTAAAGCTCTCAAGTGGGAGACAGGAAACCCAGCACACAGAGGCTATTTAAAACTCCTTTACCTCCCACCTGAGGCTGGCAGCTGCCTCTGAAATCTTTCCTTTTCTGCAAAGTTCGTGTTTAATTATGAATTGTTATTTATACTTGCTGCTTCCATGGTGCCTTTGGTATTTAATACCACACATGTCCATGAGTACACTCTGCTCAGCTTTTCCCTCATCTAAAAATACGGCCTGCTCGGATTTTTTCCTTGCTGCTTGCTTGACAGTGAAAGAATACAGTGCTAGAGATCTAGGGCTTTTTTCAAGGAAAGCCTCCCTCAGAAGGTTCAGTGCCCCCTCCAGAAGAAAGGCAGCACCTCCTGACCCCACATCCATCTCTCCCCACACAGCCAGCATGGCCTTTCCACAGCAGGCATCTGTGAAACTCTCCCTACTTTTCACCACCTTCTTCAGAGCTCCTCAAGAATGCATGGGTGGCCTTATTTTATATTAATCAATTCCCTATAAGACTGGTTTGCCAGTTGCTGCTATCTGATGTCTCATGGCCTTCCCGAGCTGCCACAATCCCTGCAGAGCTCCGCTGCTGTTTCAGGGAGAACCTCTGCCTCTGAGCAGGGCCAACTCTTGAGCTCCTCTGGCCACCTCATCTGCCTCCCGTGCTGACCTCCCGTTACCTGCACGCTTGGAACGTTTCACAGCACTTATCTTAACCTTTTGGGCTCCTGGCTCTTCTTCCTCACTTTCTTCAGTCTTCTTTATCCTTATTTACGATCTTCACATTCCAACACAGATTGGTTTTCTAAAGCCAGCCTGGACAGAAAGTGTGGGTGGGTGCCTCTGCCCAGCAGCTCTCCCAACAATTATCTGAGTCTGCAGAGATCATATTCTTAATTAATTAAACTCTATGTTTCATAACAATAGTTCCCTGAGTAATGGCAGCAGCATAAATCACTGCTCTCGCTGAGGAAATGATGCAGTGCAAGCTCAGCTGCCTGGCTGTAATTCCCAAAGAGGAGACAGATTTTGCACAGGGAAGAGGCACAAACCCAACTTTGTAAGTTTTGTCTGCTCATAGCATTTCTTTTCCAGCACAACAGCTCTTGTGGCTGCACTACCATGCTGTACTCTGCTTCTCGGCTTAGCTGCCTGTAGTTTCAGGGATGAGTCTACGATGTGTGTGAGATCAGCCATAAACACCACCTGGAACTATGGCTAATTTTTGTTTTTTTAAATTTTCAGAACAGTTATTTTTTAATGGACCCACCTCCTGAAGCCATGATTACTGAGTTTAAACTAATACCTGGTTTGCTGCCATGGTAATAGATGACCTAAGTCCCAGAGGATCCAATCCCCAAATGTTAACAGGTTTAGTAATTTTTAGTGTCTTGTTACCTCTAAGTCCAGTGTTGTTCAAGCAGAGAGGATGGAGATTAAAGTCTCAGTTTTAAATCATTTGGGATCAACAGGAGTATTTGTAACCACTGTCAGAATTAAAAGCTATCCTAGAAAAATAGATGCTCACACAGTGATGCTTCTGAAACCGAGATTAAAGCAAGGAACTCTTCTTCCAACTTCTACAGCTATTTGTAGGCATTTCCTGATATTTTTCCCTTTGTCTTAAATCAGAACCTAAGAGGAAATCCCCCTCCACTACAGAAACAGCCAACAGCACATCACAGACACAAGAATATGGAGAAGTAGCAACAAAGCCAAACTCGGCTCTGACAGGCAGGAAGGAGCCAGAGGAGTTAAAGCTGCCGGTTTATCCTCATAGCACCCCACGTTACACAATGTCACAGGGCAGCCTGAGATCCCCAGCTCAGCCCAGTGACACAAGCAGAGCTGGGCAGCTTCACCTCTGGCTATCCTCATCAGCAGGCAAGCTCTCAGCAGCTGATGAGCCGGAATTACGTCTCCTTGGGAATGCAAACGCCACCTCCACGGCAGTCCCCCCTCTCCTGGCAAACAGCAAGCCCTCCTGTCTCCTCCATGCTGTCAGGGAGAGGGATGCAGAGGGAGGGAGAGACCACACTCATCCCAGGCACCGACCTTGCCTGTGGCCATCCTGCTTGGCAGATCCTCCTGCTCCGCCTGAAGTGAAAAGACTGGATTGCTTACGTATTTATTTTGTTACCTCCTGTGGCTGGTCCAGAAATAGCCCGTAATCCACATCTCTGTCACGCTCCCAGAATCTCCTTTAGCTGCACTGGAAGTGCCTCGTGTGTCAGAGCACAAAGGCCCAGGTGCTCTCCTCCTAGCAGCAAGGCCTGCAAAGGTTTGTTACTCTGTGCTCACAGGACCCCCGAGCCACACCAAGAGCCAAGACCCGCTGGAAACACGTGGACAAAACAACTTTTCATGAAAAAAAAAATATAAATTGCACTGAAACCTCTCACACTAATAACCTCTAAAACATCTGCCAGAAAGAGTCTCAGTCCCTGGGTAAAACCTCTTGCTTGTGACTCAGGACATTCACCTGAGATGGGAAGCAGCCACGTTTAACTCCACAGTCTAAATAAGGCACATGAGGAATTCAAGGCTGGTTCACGGATCCAAAACGCAACAGGCTCCGCCTGTGTAACTCCTAGAAGCACATTTTCATCCTAAGCAGAGCAAGACAGAGGCTGAAATCTCAATAAGGTTCGTTGAGCACATGAATCTTGGGACTGAATTAGGCATTCTCTCCAGGGATCTGCAGCAAGATCCAAGTCTGAAGTAGAAACAATAATATTCATGTCTGGGATTCAGATGGGTCAGTAAATCTCAGGGAAAAAAAAAACCCCACACAAACCAAACCCATTCACAGTGCTGCTGGCTGCTGCTTCTGAGAAGCAGGACTACTTAATGCACATTATCTGCACACATCACAGGCACACCCACCCTGATATCTGGTAAGACAGGATTACTAGAGCTGATCTTTGTGCCATAAGCCAGTCACCAAAAGGGAAAAGAATTTTTCCAGGAACAGTGCAGAGGGGCTTGTGCTCTTCTACCTGCACAGGCCATTGCTTGAAGGCAAATTAAAGAAATCACAGGATGGCGAATTTTAGATGGATACATTCTCCATTCAGGCACCCATCACTTTCAGTCTAACGGCTCCTACATGGCAATTCTGAGCACGCAGAATTTCAGGGCAAAGCAACAGAGGCTGAGAAGTCACCTGGAATTAATCCAGACTCACAGCTTTCCTTCTCAGAGGGCTCTTCACTCAGGCGACTCCAACTTAAACAACCTCAATGAGCACTGACCTTCAGGTCCACTGAGAAAAAATCTGGAGAAAAGAGACCACGTTTTCCCTGTGCAACACTGTCTAGTTCTACTTGTCCAGCATTTTTCTGGCTTCCCCTTTTCTCTGGGATTGGATGGGTTTTAGTTGACCTGACCTCAATCCCACAATCTGGCCGCGCTGTGTTTGCACAGCCCCACACAAACCAGCTGCTCCGGCGCCGTACCTGTTTGCAAGCAGAGAGCTGAAAGGAGCCCTGGCATTCATCTGGGTTCCTCACTTCACTGGCCAAGGGATCTTTGAGAAAATGAACTCCCTCTTTGTCTGGGAGAGAGCCCTAATCCCCGTTTTGCCCTGGAGGATTACTGGGTACTTAGAAAGGCACTCACATGCACATTTTTGGTTTGTGCCAGCTGCATTTGGGCCCACAATATGCAGCGTTCCCTTTGGTCTTTAGCTTTGACAATAGGCATTCCACTGCACCCAGACCTCGACCCGGAGACTGCCACCCTTTTAAAGGCACCCTAAATCCATGCTTTCTGAATTGGGGGCCTTCCCTGCTTTGCATGAGCAGTTGGCCCTCGGAGGCAGCTGGGCACACAGCCCCGCAGCCCACAGTCCTTTCTTGTGCTGCCCAGCTGGCGTTGGAGAGCACAGTTCCCTTCACAGCCCTGCCAAAATGACCTGGATCCTGGCTGGAAGGAAGAACCTGTAGGGCTCAGGCATTAGCTTTTATCCCTGGTGAATTCCTGGCTTTTTGTAATAGAGGTTTACAGTTATACTCTATCACAGCTTGCTGTTTGTGCCCCAGTACCACCCAGAGAGCCTGTTCCCAAAGGGTGCTCCGTGCAGCTCTGCCCAAATCTTTCTAGGACTGTGGCTTAATTCTCTGAAGTTCTAATTCAGTTCAATGGAAGTTCAATGGAAGCAAAGGACTCTAAATCGCTACTAACTTGAGCAGGACTTTGCCTGCTCAGGGGAGTTCTCACCTTCTCAGGAGGAGACAACTGAGAGGTGACAGCTGTCCTGGTCTGTCAAAAAAGTGGCGTGGGATCCATCCCGCACCCCAACTCTACATGCAAGCGAAATGCTTTCCTGCACCTTGTGCTCAGAGAGCTTTAACCCCCTCAGAAAACAGATCTACCTACTTACTGTGTCAAGACAAGAGTAAAACCACAGAGAAATGATGTTTTCATTCTTTTCTACCCCACAACTAACAGGACTATCCTATAGACTTGCTCTTGACCATTACTGAGCATCACTTGAGGTTTTTCAGAGATGCCTTTGGGGACACTACGGGATCAGCTTGGGGAATCAGAGTATCC
Source organism: Oriolus oriolus (assembly GCA_013400235.1). Lineage (NCBI taxonomy): Eukaryota > Metazoa > Chordata > Aves > Passeriformes > Corvidae > Oriolus > Oriolus oriolus. The sequence goes on from VXBT01013908.1 coordinate 318,636, forward strand.
CTTCTCCTCATGGGCTGCTCAGGACCAGGAGGCTGGGAGGAACAATCCTTCAGACCTGGCCATAAAAGATCGGGAACAGCTCTCTCTGTGGTGCATCAGATCTGCTGGGCAGAGGTGCCTGAGGTGAAGATGATGCACGGCAGCACTCACGCAAGCAGGAGGATCCTTACCACACCTGTCCCTGGAAGGACCAGTGACACAGGTAAATCAGCATCCTGACAGCTTCTGGGGTATCCCCACACTGAATCGTGTGGATCTAGAGTCCTTCTGTATAAATGATAACATTTAACTTCTCTTACATTACACACACCAAAGCACAAGCTGGCTCTAAAGGACAAGTGTAAATGAAACACAAAATGAAACAAAAAATATAACTGCAGCTCCTACAAAGAAAAGCAGCCACAAGGAGGAACGAAAAGTCATACTCATATAAAGATTAGTTCCCATTTTAGGATTTGGGAATTAAAATGATTCCATAGGAAAAGCCTGCAAGCCCCCCATGCTGAAAGAATAGTTACGTTCACAGCAAGAGATGCAATAAGCAGAAGATATTTCCCCACAGTTACTCTTTTTACACTCACCCTTCAGAACAGCGATGTTTTCCAGCTACAAAAAGGCCATCCTGGGAGGGGCCTCAATGTCAGCCAAGATGTATCCTACCTGGGACCTGGCCACAGGGTGCAGACCTGACACCTGAAAGGCAAGCTCAGCCTTCGCTGGGAAACATTTTCCACCAGCAGCGCGGAGCTGGGACCAGGCTGGATCTGCCGGAGCAGCTCCTAATATGTTCCATACAAACCAAACGAGGTCAGTTCAGACCAACAATTTAAATGGTTTAAAGCTAAAGATTAAGGGAGTGCTTACAGGAACTGTTCCAGTGGCGGATGGATGAGGTCTCTGGCGCTATGAGCAAGTGGGGCATTAATCTCTTCCGCCAGCACAGCTGGATCTCTCTTCCTTGCCTGCACTGGCAATAGCTTGCACTTTAAGGAACACACCCTGAAATTTTAGCCCAGCAGCTCTCCTATGGAAATACGGATGTTACCAAAGTGCTGCAACAGTGGCTCAGCTGCGTTTTGAAAAACTGGTCTCGGTGATTTGTACTACTGGAGTGACAATCTGAGCATCTCTTCAGAGGGGGCAGAAGAAAGCCTCATACTCACATTTGCCACAGGCACGGTGGACACTCAGCACCAAGAACTCAAGCATGCAGCTGAATTGTCTCTCAGCTCTCTCTAAACTGATCATTTGCAGTGCTTCCTGGTATTCCAGATTTTAATTGCAGTAACTTGAGGGGTGGAGTGTACAGGTCTAAATCACCTTTACAGGTGTTGCAATGCCTAATCCCCAGAATATGAGCTACTCCTTATGAGCTGCTTCTCCATCCCACACGCCAACCTCTTCCTGGACAAATTCCTGAGCACCTTACTCAACACAGCATTCCATTCACTTCCTGGGGATTTCAGCAGGAGATTTGCCCAACTAAGAAATGAGGATAGATTGAGTAAAGAGATGAGGACTTGGCCAGCTGAATGAGAGAGCCCAGGGCAAGTGACAAATGCTGGCTGCTAAGCTAATAAATATCTGTTTGTCACTCAAAATATTTTTAGCATCTGCCAGTCTGGCAGAGGTGAGCTTGGAAAAGGATGAGGGCTGCAACCATGACAAGGAACACGAGATGAGAGAGGAACCCTTGGCCCCTCGTGCCTGGTCCTACGCCTCAGTGCATCCCCATTGCTCTCATGCAAACCACCCCAAAGGAGCAACTGGCCTTCCTGACTCCACTCCCTGCCAGCAAGGAGCCATTTTAGGAGCATTAGGAGTCGTCTGCTGTCCTGCTGAGGACATACCGCAAGCATCTTTCCTGTACACAGCCCTGGGTGTGGGACCTCTTCCATGCACCCTGCCAGCAGGAAAACTCTTCCTCATCACCCTGTCTACTGTGTTTTGGCCTGATGATCCTGAGCCTAGACCCAAATCATTCCTTGGGCTCGAAGCAAGATCCGAAGGTCGGTCTTGGGATGTTCGCTGCAAGCGCTGCAGAGCTGGATTAGCACCTGCAGAGGCTGTGGGAAGCTCATCTGGATGAGGTCAGGGGCTTCCCCAGTGATGCTGCCCTCCAGTACCACTAAGGTGAAGCACCCCCAGGAACAGTCGAGAGAAATTCCACTACGGGTTAGCATACAGCTTTGACTTCCTGGGAGAAGTCTCAGATCCTCCTGGGTTCCCAGGAACATGAAGGTACTGCTCAGTAGATGTGAAACTTTTCACAGCTCTTGGGAAACCCAGAAAACCCCACTTAGCCTAAATGCCTATCATCTTTTAATGGGACTTTCCTCACTTCAGACACATCTCAAAAAACCACCCAAAACACTCTGAAGCAGCAGAGCTGCATTTCCTTGGAGCGACCGCCCCCAAGCACATTAAGGAAGCACGGAGGAGAGGAGCACCCGCAGCAGTGCCAAGTGGCAGTCTGACCTGAGGCCTTCACAGCAGTTACAGGTTAACAAGGCATCAAAAACTCTTCTTCCCCAGTGGGAACAGCAGCACCCTCTCAAAGGAAGCCACACCCTCGCCAGGGACATGCTGTGATTTGGAGTCACAGCCTGGAAATCTCTGCATGTCAATAGGAAAAAGGGGAGCAGTACATACCCCCACTCCCAGCCTCTCCTCCCACACAGAACATGCTGTGACCACCGTCATTACCAATACCCCTCCCCAAAAGGAAGCCTTGGTGGAGCCAGTCCCAAACATAAATTGAGTCTCAAGTGTCAAACTCGTTCAGAGAGAAAGCAGCAAACCCAAATCCTATTAAGCAGCCGTCAGCGTCAATATTTATTCCTCACAAATCAGGGACAACTGGCCTAATAAACAGTGTCAGACTGAGCCTGGTGAGATGGAAGCAGAAGGGAATAGACAGACTTGGGGAAAGGACATTACATTAATCAGCATCACCCCTGCAAACCCCTTGACAGAAACAAGGTAGTAAACTCAGTAGCCACTTAGAAACTAAGCTCCCTTTTTGCTTCGACAGTGATAGCCCCCAGTTTCCAGCCTGGAGGTTTGGCATCCCTCACAACAGAGCCAGCAGGCCTCATAAAACCTTTTCCTTTCAATCCACCTCTCAACACACACCTCTCTCTGGCCTGGCTTAACCACCCCCTTCCCGACACAGAGCAGATCCATCCCGAGGTCTGGCCCGCAGGGAATTAAGCACTCTAGCCAGCACGGAGTAAGGGGGCTCCCAGGCAAACAATGTCTGCACAGGAAGACAAACAAATCAAACCATGATTTCACAAGGCAAACTCCTTGGCTGCAAGAGCCACTCCAAATATCCCAGCTTCTCCTTCTCTCTGTGGATCATTCCTGCCCCTGGGGGGTGGTATATGCCATTTACTTCTCCCTAGCCTAGATGGGAAAACACAGTATGAAGACAAACACACTCCAGGCTTGGTATTTCCATCAGGGCTGTAGCTGAGTTTTTAGAGCTATGCCTTACTATAGCACATATTTGCTCCCATCTATGCAGGGAAATTTAAGCTGCCATAGCATAACAAGGATGCAGCCATGGTGCACAGGGGCCCTGTCCCCACTATAACTGTACTGGCCACCAGTTACCATCACGTACTTTGCTTAAATTAGGCTGAAACGGAGTCTGTCTCCAGCCCAGAGCCCGTTTGTAACTGCAAAGGAATCTGCACCCTCCACAGCACATGAGATGGGATCAGGTCGCTGCTGGAGAGCACTTGGCCTGGCTATTTTTATTGTCTGCCTGAATACTTTTCTTCAACACCGTTTTCAGCTGCTGAAAGAATAGTAAAGATTAGATTTTTTTTTTAAATAACAGACACCCTGATAATCCATAGGAACCGTGTCCTTTTAACTTTTGGATGTTTCTCAAATCTCTGCCCTTGTTGCCAGGATGCTGAAGGCATTTTGAAGGCACAACATGATGAAATCTAATCAGGGTGAAGTGGGCTGGTTTCATTTCCATCAGATTCCTCTTTCAAAGGCATAAATTTACCCTTCTGATCCCAACCTCTAGGACTGAGCCAATACAGCAGTTACTGCTACATCAAAAACCCACCCAATCCCCTTCCCTCGTGAACAACTGAAGACTGAAATTCCTCATGCTTCTTTAAACCCAAAGGACATTGCCACTAATTCGAGCCCTGGTGCAACTCGAATGTAAAGGATTAGAGAAGTGGCTCTCATGTGAACACAGGCAAGCATGCAGCAATGCAGCACACCAAGGGTAGCCAAGCTTTTCATTCCAGTTAAACTTGGGAACAACCCCATAAATCATGGTTTCAAACACACAGGTTTTCTTTCCCAGGGGCTTGAGCACCTGATATTCTCTGAGTACTGTGGCTACAGCCTGATCCTGTTGACCATGAGCCATTCTCTACTCTCACATCCATTAAAGTCCAGCAGCTTGCCAGCGCCAGCCACAGTCACTCCAGGCCTGAACAAATGTTAGCCAAGTGGGAATCACACAGGGCATTATAAAACACCCTGTTTGATGTCATATCCTCCTGATTTGTTTACTTATGCTGCTGCTGGGGTGAAGAAGCCCAGGGATGGGATGGACCAGGCCACACCATGCCAGCTGTTCTGCAAACACCAGCTGAAGGACGATAGCTCACCCAGAGGGCCGACCATTAAAGCAGGGTCCACCTTAGCTAAACAAATGCAGGAAGGATGTTTTCCCCATCGCTGCTGTTCCCTCAGTAGCCTTCCCGAGTCCATCTGCTCACAGATGCCAGCTGCATCCTCCTGCTAGAGCCCAGCTTTTCTCCCATTGCTGCCAAGAGCTAAGATACTCTATAGAACGAGAAGGGCTCTACATTACCCTGCTTTTATTCTCATAAAAAATCTGTTCAGGCCTACTGAACACAGGGGCACTTGTGGAGGCCCCTGGCTGCTGCAGGACCACAGCTTGCCCGTCTCCCAGAGGCAGGGCTCCCATGTGCCACAGCAGCAGCCCTCGCTGCGGAGCAATGCCAAGTAGGCTGCAGCTGGTCTTGTATGTCCTTATTGCCTTTTAAGCAATGTTTTATAGTTAAACTTCTGGCCTGCTGACCTCTGGAAGATAAGCCCCTGTGATTATTAAATGAACTTTCCCTTAAAATTTACAGTAATCCTGATTTCAGTTGAACTGAACTTCCCTCTTCGATTTAAGAACCAGAGGTGCCAAGCACCATTTAATATGGGCCAACAAGCTCTCAATCCTCTAAATCCCCATATTACGGACCTGCAGAGCACCCCTCCCTCCCCCATGGGTAGGCTGGCCTGGACTTCACCTCTCTTAGTCAAAGGAGTTTTAGGGCATTGATTTTTCCCTACTGTTGTTTCTGCTGGTGTCGAGGAAAATCTGGACAAGCACCTTGGAGGACCAGAGTCAGGCCCCCATGGCTGAGGAGACACAGTAGGCTGCTGAGCTTCACCCCACTGCTGACTGGGCTAAAGCGGGCTCAGGCTGGGGATGAGAAATGCACGTGTTTCAATGGGTGCTGCTGGTGGCACCTAATGTCACTTAAATCAGTGGCTGGGCTTTTTAGGCAGAAGAACATACAGAGATCAGAGTTTAAAAGGCATTGCAGCAGAGAATGAGAAAAGCAGACCTTTGGACCTCATGGGCAGAAGAAGTAGGGGAGAAAGGTGGAGTGAAGGCAGATGAGCTCTGTGGGTCACATTCCTCCCAAATGTACAAAGAAAAATGCTGGCCGATAATGTTACATTTGAAAATAATTCTCTTCTTAGCCATTTTAAGGAGTCTGTGGGTCATTCCAGCCAGGTGATAAAATTTCTCAGCTTCTGTCCCAGTATCTCGTCGCAAGGTGCCTGCCAGCAGAACTGCCCGCAGGAACACTACACTGCTTACTAAAACATGTAACACAGCGAGAGCGCACACGAAACCTCCCGCTGCTCTGATGCCCGGCAATTGCCTCTAGAGAAAGAGCATGAAAGGGACCCTCAAGCCCCGCAGCTCTTGCCCAGCCGCAGCCCGGACAGCGGGATGATGCAGAACCGGACGTGTCCGTGCAATCACAGCCCAACGACGGCATTCAACTCCCACCTGGAGAACCCCTCCGAGTAACGAGTTTCACATGCGGACAGGGGGAAGCGCGGCACGGCGGGGTCTGATCCTACACCCCTTCCCTCCCCGACTGCTTCTTCCCAGCATCCAGAGGCTCCGAAAACACCGAACAAGAAAACGGCAGCTGGAAGGGGAGGGGACGGGCGCCCTTCTCCGGGAGACTCCGCCGGTGCCGGCCGGGCTGCGGGGCCGCCGCCTTTTGTTGGCTCGCCCTGCCCAGCCCTCGGAGAAGGAGCGCGCCTGCCTCGCACCCCGGGCAGCCCCTGCACGCCGGGTCTCGTCCACGCCACCGCCTCCAGCACTCTACTCCCCGCGCATCCCCGTTCCCCGGCCGCATCGCTCGCTCTCGCACATCCCCGCTTCCCGCGCATTCCCGTTGCCCGAGCACTCCCCGCTCCCGGCCCGCGGCAGCGCGGTCCTCCCGCAGCGGCCGCACTCACCGTGCCCCGGGGCGCGGACGGCCCCGCACTCGCAGCCGCGCCGGGCGAGGGCGCCTCCGGCCGCCCCCGGCAGGTGCCGCGACGGGCTCCCCGCCCCCAGCACCGCCCCGCACCGGGGGAGCCCCCCCGGCACGGCGGCTGCAGCCTGGAGCCCCCTACGAGCTCCCCCATCCCGCCACAGCCCGGCCACCGCATCTCCATCCCCGCGCCAGCAGCGCGAACTCTGCCTGAGCTCCCGGCCGGGCGCAGACCTCGGAGAACTGGGCTCCTTCCAAAGCCCCGCCATTCTCCCCCTGCCCCTGTGTAAAAGTCCAGCCGCACCTTGCCTGTAGAAGGGTGCTCCCGACTGCCCGCTGAGGTCCTGCCTCGGGAGCGAGGGTCATGGGCCACAGCAAAGCCACGTTACTGCTGCGGTGGCTTTAACAGCGTCTGCTGTCACCTGCTAGGTTCGTTTCACACAGGACATTCAACCAGAGAATGAGATACATTAAATTAATTTTAAAACTACATGAAGCTGAACTGATGTGTCTCACGAAGGAAGATGAAGGCAGAGGCAAGATAAATAAACCCTTTCCATTTCTTGTATTGCTGTGAAAACTAAAGAAAACCCTTCAAGCCGCACAATGATTTGTGTTGTAGGGGAAGGAGTTCAAGTTTCAAGTAAGAATTCGTACTTCTAATGCCCTGCTTTTGGCTGGCATGCAACAAGCACGGTGCTATCATGGAGCTGAGCTGGTTTGTGCCTAGGAACTAAAGTGGCCAGACCTGGTAGTGTGGAAGTCTTCCTGGCTGAAGACTGCAGGATTTCATTTTCCTGCTCCCAGTGGTGACAGATTTTGCAGGTGAAATGAAGTCAGTTTCTGCTTTCCCACCCTGCCACTTGCCATCCTCCTTCCTGCCCTTCTGATGCCAAACACCTGCCTCTCCCTTTCTGGTCTGTACGTTCCTTTAAGACTCCTGGTTTTTTATGTGGTAGCTGTTTCCTCTCAAGGGGTGGCTCCATGTTCACCCCTGGTTTTTGGATTTGCATGTGGATGTGAATACAGCGCCTGCTCCTTTAACAACCCCTGAACTCAAACTCCTCTGCAGGCTGCTGGCAGCACCAGAGAGCAGTGCAGAAGGAAGACGGGAAGTGGGGGAATGGGAAGAAAAGAAAATATCTTTTGAACCCAAAGACGTGACTGAAGGAGATGCTGGAAAAGTTGATCTTCACAGTGTGAGTATCTGGCCCGTAATGGATCTTTTATCCAGGAATATCCAAACAGCAGCCAAAAATATCCCTATTTTATAAAGAAAGAGACTGATATTTTATAGAGTGAGGAAAATGGATGGGATCTTAATCTGAGCAGGAAAGAATCCCACTCCCAACATGCTCTTCACAAGAGGCACTGGCCTCCCTGAAGCCATTTGTTCACCCACTGTTAAGCTATCACAACATGCTACATAGATAATTTTATTTCTGTTTACCACTTATTCTGGTTTATCTTGAAATGGTTCCTGTTGGTCTCATTTGAACTAAAATATTGAATGGGTGCATTTGTATCAGGTGAAATTATGCTCAGCCAGTGCTACTTTTGATGCTGACATCTCTCTCCCAATCTGCATAACTCATAATCAGCAGCCTGACATGTTGAATACTTCATCAGAAATCATAGTGATAAACCAGCGTGGGAGATGCAAAAAAACCACCTGAGGTGAGGTTACAAAGGCAGTGAGCATTATGTCTGAGTCCTAATGATGAAACCCATGAGGTGGCACCTCTCTCAGCAGATTAAGTGCCATTTCCCATATTTTTTTCACTTGTGCTTCCTAGGGAGAGTACTTGGTCTGTATAAAACCTGGGGTACTGTCATGCATCTGGTTTGTGATGGCTTTGAGCTCTCACAGCTGGATTTCTACCAGGGACAACAACACACTCTTCCCATGCACGTGCCTTAAGGGGATGCGTCATCAGGACGGGTTAATAATTTCAACAGCTCTAGATCACTGTCTTGTGACACAGAAGGGCAGGTCTGGGAAGCAGGATTAAACAGCCTGATAGTAAGGATGACTCAGGTGGTGCCTGCCTTCCCATCCCCTTTCACGGCAAGAGGCCCTTTCTGATCCAAGCTGAGCACACCCATCACCCAGCTCAAGAGCCAATGTCTGCAGCCACCAGGCAGGGTGACGCTGCTGCCAGCAGAGCTCCCCTGTGCAGATGCCACTGCAGGCATGGCTTTTGCTATCACCTCTCCCAATGGCATGATTTCTCCCCTCTCTGACTGGAAAGCTACATGGAACACTGTATATTCCCACACCGGCATGTGCAGTGTGTCACCTGCTCAGGATCATTCTGTTAGGAGCCAGATAGACCCACAATAATCTGCTCTGTGAAATGATCCCAGATGGTTTTATTGATATTTTAAACAGTTTAAGTGTACTTTGCATCTTGGCCAGCCATTTGGCAAGATACCGAGCGGTAAACAGGGTCACAAACGTTACCAGGCAATGAAACAAAGTCCAGTTTTGGGATGTGATCATAAACACTCATGAACGTTTGTCCTTCTGTGATAAAAACAACAACAAAAACATTACCACCCGTAGCATAAACCCAAGGCTCCCCATAACCTTGGACTATTTACTGAAGCATGACAGCACTTACGATAGCACAGGGACTTGCCCTAAGGCAGATGACAGGCAGCTAATCCAAGTGGGAATTCAGTGTGAGGGATCACAACAAGCACACGCTGCTGACAAAACGAAATCTTCCGCACAACTTCCATCAGTGCTGCCCTGGAGCAGCGAGTACAGCTTCCCTTCTAGGCTGATCCGGCATGGGTCCAAACACCCACACGGCGGAGCTGAGGTGCTGCAGGGAGCTTTGCCTAATGGCAGCCACAGCTTGGAGGTGCTCGGTGTCCGCAGCTCACCTCGTGCCGGTGTCCTGGCTGGAAGGCCTCACTGGCCCTACACAGCTAAACCCATCCCAGTCACACCCTGGCCTTTGTGCAATTCCCTCCTGATCCTGCTTCGACGGAAAAGTGTTTGTTCCCTGTTCAGTCGGAGCAGCCCTGGATGGCACGTCCTGTATGTCACGCCACAGCTCACCTCCCGCTGAACTACCTCCAGAACTTTTTCCAGCAGGACCAGCCTACACACCCTTCAGTGCTTATTCTGGAAAGAAAAGCCCTTCCATACAAAGAAATGAAAGAATGTCTGTAACAAAGCAGGATTTCTCCACCGGGTGACTCTTGTGACACCAGTATCAAATATTATATCCTTCAAGGGCTAAGAACCAGGGGGAGGACTCAGAGGGCTGGTTTTAATATTTTTGCTGGATTTTGGTTTCTTACTTGGTGTTTGCTTCCGATGGCAGTTTAATCCTATTTAAGCACAAGAGCACAGGTCATATAATCTCCCTCGACAATCATGGGTCTTTGTAAGTTTTCCTCTGTCCTACTGGTGTTCTCACTTCTTGGAAAAAGTGTGTCCTTTGACTTACAGAAAATCTGAAGAAATCAGAGCTGGACCCTGCAGTGCCCAGACAGATTCCGACCTGTGTCTCCCAACTGCAGCAACTGGAAGTGGAGTGAGCTATGGCAGAAACAGTTAGGAGTTGGTATCTGGAAGGTCCAGTGAATCCCTTGCCCATCTCCCAGCCCTTTCCCACCTGGACAAAAGCAAGCAGTTAGTTTCACTTCAGCTCCCACGTCACAGCGAACAGGCAGGGTACACACCGCTGCCATCAGCTCCAGAGCCTGCCAGCTAGGCTGGAGCAGGGACAGAGAGCCTAAAAACCCCTGTGTACACACCACCATGATGGGCATTGCCTTTGTTTGCCTTTGGGAGTAGATGAAGATGCCCTAGGACTACCACATCCCATCGGTTCCCAGAGATGACAGGAATATCTCTGCTGTGGGGAACCAAAGGACTCAGGCATTCATCCAGGAGTCTTTTCTCTTTTGTTTTTTTCTACTCACCACAAAAAAGCCTCCAGTGGTCCCACCTGCCTGGCTCCCTGGCAGCTGGATGCCCAGTACTGCCATGCCCAGTGAACAGCATGCTCCCAGGGGCACGGGATAACCAAGGAAACTTCCCTCTTCCTGTTTAAATGAAGCTATGAGGTGGGAGAGCACCACATGCCCACAGTGATGGCACTAGAGGAGTGGGCCTAGATCCCTGTGCTCCCCCTCATGCCACACTTCCCTGTTTTCCCAGCCTCATGTTTCTGGCGACATGAGCTGCTGGACACAGGGCTGGGATACAGCTGGTTCACAGAGATGGAAAAAAACTCTTATCTGATGTATGAAATGACAATGTGAAACAGCCCCAAAGGAACCTGTCTTGTGGCTGTTCCTCGTGCCCCTGGCTTGCTGGGCACTGCAGGTGCCAGGCTGCAGCACAGTGGGGCCCTTCCTGCATTTGCTCAGGCAGCTGGTGTGAAATGTGAGACCCTCGTCATGTCTGCTGGGGGAGGAAGGGAAGGCGTGGGATGGACAGAGGAAATAGGGTTTTGAGATAAGCCACGGGCTGCATTGAAGAAGGATGATTTCCCTTGAGGAGTGTTTCCAGCGCTGACCTACCCACAGACCATGAAGAGTGAGAGCACGGAGGGGTTGGAGCCAGGGCCATCAATCAGGGGGAACAGAACTCCCAGGGAGGCTTCGGTTTTCCAAAACGTGCCCGGTCACCTTTTGGTTTGGAAAACCTGAACCATGAGTTGCTCAGAGCCAGGACTCTTTCAATCCAAGCCTGCAAAGCTGGAGGAAGTTTAGAGAAACTCCCTGTCTTGGCTCATCTCCAAGTCAAATTAACTCCTGGAAGGTGAGGAGGTGTTCAGATAAGTATCAAATCACTCTCTAATGGGTCAAGGCCATTTTTTCCAGTGAACAAAAGGGATTTTTATTGAATCTCTCTTACAGTGCATATCTCAGACTGAACTTAAGATAGCTGCAAAAAAAATTAAGAAGTGAGGAAGTCCAAATCCTGCAGCAATGAATAAAACCCATTATTAAATTTCCTCTTGAAGACTTCACCCAAATAAACCCAATGAAAAATCAGTTTAAGATTGAACTGAGTCTGGATGCAAGAGGATTCTAAGGAAGTTCACTGTTATGAGGGGAATTCTAAAGGGAATTTGGAAAGAAATCATATATTCACATGTGCCGACTCAGGGAAGTTAATTCCGAATGTTTTTATTCAACCGCCCTGTCTTCTGCACTGAAACTTCCTAGACTATGTCCCTAAGTTTTCCCTTCGTTCTTGGCACTGCAGTCACTGTGAGCACCACTGTGAGTGGAGATATTCCTAAGCGAGAAATAAATCATGATGATAGCATAAAGAGGAAAGTGTGGAAGGCTTCTTAAACATTTAAAGGAGAGGAAAAGTGCAGAAAATAGACGTGAATCCCCTTTTCCTCCAACATTCCAGAGAGGTGAAAGGAAGGCAGAGAGAACGGCAGTTTTCTCTTGCAGTGAAAAAACCCTCTTTCCTTCTGAGCTACTGACAAAAAGATTTAGGGAAAAGAAGAGGAAAAAAGGACATTTGTACAGCGAAGAAAAAAGGGAGAAGGCTTTGAAGACCTAATTAACAGACTCTGTCCCAAGTCACTTCAGTCCAGCTGCATCACAAAAGTCTGACAGAGATCCATGGGACCACAACAACCTGCCCAAGAGAATAAGACACCGTAAACAAAACCAGTCAATCCAAAAACCTACCCCCTCCAAATCCAGGGGGCTGGGAAGGAGAGGAGGCTGCAGCTGAGGGCCTGTTTTCCTGCTCACTAATAAATTTAGTTTACAGAACCTTTTGTGAGTCCTTTTTAAGGTTGTTTGTTGATTAAAGCGGCAAACAACAAACTTAGCCTTAATTTATGCTTCTTTTAACATTTCAAGCTTGGGGGGGTGCTTTTTATAGGAGTTAATGAGGCAGAATAGGTTCTTTAAGGGGAAGATATTTTCTCACCAAATTAAAACCTGTATTGAAAATAAAATAATGAGATGAAGGTGGCTTTTCTTTCAGAAGTAAATAAATCTTGGAGGAGGAAACTTCTCACGCACTTGGAACTGTCCTTATCGGAGAGATCTGAGAACAGCAGGTTCACAAGATGTTCTCACTCTCCTTTTTTTAAATTTATTTTGCCTTCCTCCTTTCATGTAATCAGTAATAAAGCATTATTTGCTCTAAATGTGCAAACAGCTCCAGCGTGTGAGAGCAAGGAAACACTGGGAGCCATTCTCCTTTGCCACAGCACAGTCACGAAAGCCCCAGGCAGGGACTTGGCCCCACCATAACCCAGGCAGGGCAGAGAAATGGGCCACATCGTGCCACCTCAGACACCTGGGCAAGTCTTTGAGTAGCTCCCAGCAGGATCCCAGGTCAGGCTGAATTTTCCAAATTAAAGCCTGCCTCAAATCTACTGCATTTTGGCAGTGTGGTATAGCAGCACAAGGAAAATCAAGTACCAGAGTGGGCAGCGCTGGAAGCTACTGTGACACCAGTCATCAGCACCGGATGTCATTAACGGGGGACAAACAGGCAGAACAAGGTCCCTATGTGATAGGAGAGCATCAACCCTGGTTCCTCTCGGAAATGGGGAAGAAAGCCCCCCTTTCATGGCAGCTCCAAGCACACTCGAGGAGATAACCCTGTTTGTCTTCGCCGGAAAGGCTGACTGAACGCCGGCCTCGCAGGTACAAACTGGTCGGTGCAGTCTCCGGACATGCAGCTGCGCTTTGCGGGGAATCTGGTTTTCAGCGAAATGTAAGTATTTTCTCTGGAAAGAAGCCCACCTTTTTGGCTTATTCCTTACCAAAAGGAATTCAGACGTTTGTGGTGTTTTGCTGAATTAACTCTACTGTATGGGTAAGAACAGGGCTAAGCCCTCTGCAGTGCAAATACAATATTTCCCCTTCCATCTTTGGAAATCTGCAGACAGGGCACCCATGAGCAGCCTATAACTTCCCGCAGGACGCTGGGAGCCTTGCAGGAAGGCTGTGCTTACCCTCCTGCTGCTGGCAGGCTCACCGGGGGTAGGTACGCCCAGTGCACTTGTGGTAAACCGTGACAATGCCGGTGCCTTCTGCAATCGAGCAACAGCTCACCTCAGATTCCAAAGCAGTTTTAAGACTCAGCACCGTCACGGCAGGGTATGAATGGGGCTGTTTTCATATCTCCCATGCAAATGTCTGTTAGCACAGCAGTGTTATCTGTTGTTATCCGCAAACAGCGGGATTTTATCCGCTGGCCTCCCTCTCTGATCGTGGAAAATGTATACACAGGATAGCCAAAGGAACTTGAGCCGACAGCCAGCCACTCCCCGTGAAACCACATACTGCAGGAATGAGAAAAGGAGCTCACCAGGCACCAAAAAGTCGACACCCAGGGAAATTTCCAGAAATTTGGGTTTGCAGGGGCTGATCTTCCCAAGCCGTTACCAAATGCTGTGCGGAGCTGACCTGCAAAGCAGCTGTGAAAGATCAGCAAGAGAATGACTGAGAGAGATGAAAAAATGAAATTATGTGCTCTTCTCTCAGTCCGTGAAAGCACAGCAACTGGCATTAGCTGCAGACATGCAGCCATGGAGAAGCACAGAAGCACTTCACAGGGAGGAGGGAAAGCAAGGAATGCACCAACAAAGTCTCCACAGAGGAGTCCCCAAGGCAGGGAGGGAGAAGAGAGGGTCTCCAAAGGCAGACTCCTGGCTGGACTGAGATGTCAGATGTTTGAAATATCCAGAAGAAACATTTGCAAGCTGTGAGCCATCCAAAGCAATGGGATATGAAGATAAAGCAGAGAGACTCTAAGGGCTACAATCACATAAACTGGATGAAAGCATTTCCAGCATGTTGGAGTCTGGAGGGATAGGAGGCAAAGCTTCTTCACAAACTTCCCCCCTGCTCTCTTGTGCACATATCCACAAAGAGCAGTCTGAAATTCCCCAGCACACTGAGCATCAGCTGGGAATGCTTCCCGGGCTCTCTCACTGGAAATGAAAATCTAAATAAAGGGGAAAATCCCTCTAGTTGCTGTGGACACGATGCCTGCTCCAAAGCTGCTGAATGGAATAGAAAACCTTAAGCTGAGCATCTGTAGCTTCCCTCAGTTATGACTGCCCTGCACAGCATTTACAGTTTCATTTCTAATTAAGAGCCGTGAACCAGACTCTGAATCAGACAGCATCAATCAGCATTATCTCCTTTTTTCCTCTGTCTCTGGTGGTGCTGGAAGAGAAAATCCCTGTGCTGTTTTTGCAAGTGCCAGGTGTCCCAGTCACAAGGAAGAGCTGCACCTGGCTGCAGACACAACCCCCAAGAGCTGCGCTGGGCTATGGGGCAACAAAAATGGACCACTGGGCTCAGAGTTCAATCCTCCTTCTCACAGGGACTCACTCCCTGTCAGGTCAAGGCGCTGGACCTTGGAGTGGGATTGTAACTACAGCTGGTCAAAAATTTACTGCAGATACTGGTTCTATTCAATGAAATACCTGCAGGAAACATCTACTGATTCACTCGCACGGTTAAAAATAAATTGAACTGTTTTCAGGTTTTTTGGAATGAAATGACAGTCCTCCAGATCAGCCCCTCACATGAATGATTTGTTTTGTTTCTTTTCTTTTTTTTTTTTTTCATCACTGACTCCTCTATTTCAGACTTTCAGTCTTTCATTCACTGTGTTTTTTTACAACCCTCTGGCTGTCAGTTCCTCCCCCACAACCTCTATTAATTTTTTTCTTTATCTAAGCCCTCTTATCTTCAAGAAAGGATGCATTTTTAAAATAAAACAGACTTTTACTGTAGGAATTTAAATTTTAAACATTATCATGAGTGAATAAGCTGAGGCAAATTTGCTCTAACTTTTTCCTACCTGGGTTGGTTCTGCAGTGCTAACAATTATTCAGAGAATTCAGCGTTTTATAATCTCTCAGACACACTCGGGTCCATCCCTCCACCTTGAGTAAATACATGGCATGTGTACAGTACTTTGGATTCACTTAATAAGCCAATGGATGTCACTGTTGCTCTACACAAACCAAAATGGGAAAGCAAAGAAAGATAATTAAACCAAAATAAACTTACAGGAGAGAGTTCTCTAACCTGGCGTGTGCTGGTTACATTGGGCAGTTCCTTCAGAGGCTTCCTAAGTGCATGTCCAAGGTATTGCACTGTAACCACAGAGATAAGGTCATGCTAACAGCTGGGTGTAAAAAAGGAGGGCTTCAGGAAGGTTCCTGCCATTTAATCCCTTCATTTGCAGCCTCCCCCGAACCAAAGAGTTTGTTGATGAGTTTCCTGGGAAGGAGCCACCCTTGTGCAGCAGGATGCTCCAGGCTGGGACAAAGTAGGTCACCAGGAAGCTCCTTCAGCCATGGCGAGAGCTGCAGCTGCCGCATTTCTAGGTCAGTGCTCACTCCTGCTTTAATGGGTTGATAAAGGTTTAAGAAACAAGTGGAGGTTTTGGTTGCACTCCTGTTTGCCAGGCAGCAGCTCAACATCTCATGAGAGATGCTGTCACTTGAGTATCGCTGTTGCAATGAGGGGTAGTTTACACTGAATTACTGACACAGCTCAGGGAAACCAGGAGAGAAAGGCAGGGTCACCAGAGCACAGAAAATATGGCCCAAAAGTAGAGATAAAAGTTTTGAATGCTGTGAGGGAAAATGAAGAAAAACGCTTCAGAAGGTATGAGGAATGTGAAGCTTCTGATCCTGGTCTAGTTCAGTCAAAATGTGGGAACTGTCCCTCACATACATGGACTCTGCCTCTGTGACAAAAGCTCAAGGCAACTGGAAATTGTTTCCTGAAAGGAAGAATATTATTTGATCAACTGGGAAAGAAAATGCCTGAGGCCGGCCCAAATTTGATTTGGATCTAAAATACACTTGGGATCCCTCAAGGTGTTAGTAAGAAGAATAATTCCATTTCTCACACATTCTGTTTAACAAGTAGCCACTATGCAAACCAATGCAACCAAAAAAGGAACCTCAAATGCCAATCATTTAGCACTGGGAGCCACACAGAACCACTGGACCACACCGCTCCCGCCAAGCAAGGAACTCAGTCTGAGACATTGTCAGGATGCCGACGAAATAAATTCATTTGTTATCCTACGAGATTCCTTAGGAAGATCTCCGAGCCCTGTCTCAGAACATGCTGAGCTCGCTGAAGTCTCTCCCAAGAACCAGAAGCCTGTGAATTGCCTAATTGCACCACTCAGGAAGGAGCCTGTGGTAAAGCCTGTGTCAGGCACAGCTGTAGTTACTGTTTGTGCCTGCTCCGAGGACACGGGGCTGTTCCACACAACCACGGCTCCGTCTGCTCTGCCCTGTCATTAGTCCTCTAAGAGACATCTCACCAAAGCCTTCCTGCAATGAGAGCTGCACCTACCGTATGTGCAAAGGCACACTTAAATTAACCTTTATTTTTTTAGCTTTCAAAACCTGCAGACTAAATGTTTAAGTGCCTGCATTCGCTTTTACAGTTGGATAAAGTTTTGCTTCCCCTGTAGGAAGCAAGTCACTACCTGCAAGTCAACTGGTCTCAAAAACCTTCTTCCCTGCTTACATGCAGCAGTTCCATCCACTTTTTTCCAGAAGTTTTGCAACGGCACTTTTGGAACTGGCCACTTCCCACTTGGTATCCAGCCTCGTGGTCCAACAGCTGTGGCAGAGGGAAAAGTCCAGGGAGCCATTCAGCATCATAACTCTGATCTGGGATACCGTGATGTTGCTCACCCTGTGCTGACGTCAATTAAACCCTTGTTAGCTTCCATCACTAAAACAAACTCTGGTTTATTTACATTGGAAGAGGCCAAGTCGAGGAATTTGCACTTAACACTTATCGAGTAAATAGCAAAAGAGAAACACTTGACTCTCTAAGTGGTAGAGAATGACATAACCCAGAGTTGGGTAAAACAGGTAAAAACTAAAATCTTAGACATCTAAATTAAAATGCCTCAATATAAGTATGTCTATACTGCAGCTCATGATAATTTCCTTAGGATTGTCATGGACAGTAAGTACTTCTGAAAAGCCAAGCCAGGTATATCTTAATTCCCAAACACGTGGACTGCAAGGAAAGTAATCACTTGAACAGTGATGTTTTCAGGAATTGCACGGTAATTCAAGACTACGTGACAACAGACCTCTGAAAGAGGCATCATTTAATGGCTGCAAACAAGCGCGTGCCCTCAATCTGCTCTAAAGGACAGAGTCCACCCCGCCAAAACCCTGGAGCAATTTGCACTAAGTATGGTGCCACTGGCGGGCACAGTGCCCTGGAAGAAAAGGAAGCTGTCCTGTAATTTTATAAGGTCAAGATTAAATTATAAGATACTCTGTTGCTATAAAACAAGGCTGCTCCACACCTGGTATCATTAGGCCCTAGCTCGTGTTGGGTGAAAACCCACAGTGCCACCATGGTTGTTTCTGCGCCCATGCAAAGGCAAAGAAGTTGTTTTCTAGAATTGGATCACAAGGATGGAAAACTCAGTACTGGGTCTGGAAAACAGATCTCCCTGCAGTCTTTAGTACTTCAGCTAAGTCCTGAATCTCACCCCCAGCCCCTGGATAAACACACCAGCAGAAAAGGAGCAAATATCATGCATTTGATAGGGATGGTGACCAAACACACAAACCGAGCGAAGGCAGGACTTGTCTGAGTGACATAGTGCCACCTGTGATTAAGGTCCCAGGTGGTATGATGTTGTTCTGATCAGCTCGTCATCATCTAAACAGACGTCATCAGAAACACAGGTTCTCACAATATGGAGCCCACACAGAGCGCAAAGCAGCCAGCAGAGCAGCCTGATGACAGCAGCATGCCCAGGCTGGGGCAGGCTGGCACTGCCTCACAGCTAAATGCCATCTCCTGTGCCCAGCTGGTTGTGTCAGCACAACAGATCCAGCTGTGATCACCATACTGGTTCATGCCTAAAGGATCAAGCAAACTACACCAGACAGAACGAGAAGTGACAGCAAAGTGCAGCGTCCCAGCTCACCGAGTCTCTAAGCGTCCCATCCCTCACCAAAGCAGGCAGACAAAACAAGCAGCAGTGAATTGCTTTTGACTGTCACCAAAGGAAGCTGAAGTTTTCCCGGTAGGTGAGGAAGCAAAAGGCCCGGGTGCCCAAGCAGGGTGTGCAGTGCCACACCGATGTCCCCAATCCCGCGGAGCCGGGTACGCACCGTTGGGATGCGCTCCAGAGGGCCAGGATCTTCTTCAGGGCATGCAGGTGGGCCTGCATGGGGAGCACTGCCAGGAGCCCGCTCCCAGCCTTCACCAGCAGTGCTGCAGCTTGTGCTGGGCAAGGTGAGGCAGTGCATGGGGAGCCAAGCCAGGAGCAGGAAGGGGAAAGAGCCAGCCCCGCTCACCCTTTTAACAGGCAGGCAGGAATAATGACAGAGCTGCGCTCGCCAGCAGCCAGCCAGCCATGGCTTTGGAGTAATTGCCCTTGCTGCAGGCACCGAGCTGATGAGACAAGAACACAGCAGAGCCAGGTGACTAAACCAGCGCAGGAGCAGCAGAAGACATATAGGAGGGAGAAGGTGCCTCGTTGTTACCCCCAGAAAAGCACTGCCATCGCTCTGAAGTCAAGGCAGGACCCCGTGTTTTAGCAATCCTGAGTTGTCCAAGCTCAAACACACCAGCGCTGCCTCAAAGGCTCGCACAAAGGAGCGAGGGCTTAGCCCAGCCTCATCCAACACTTATTCCAGAGGCTGAAATGTTCTTAGAACTGTAAAAGCTCCTATTCCAGTGTCACAGTGGAGTCACAGTAGACTCACAGCTGCTTGGGAAATGAAAATAAAAAGAAGCCGAGGCAATGCCAGAGGTTCTCTCTTCATTCCTGGTTTCGATCAGTTCCCCGTGTGATCTCCAACACCCATGAATAGAGCTCGGAAACAAATTTTATTGCCAGTTTCACAACCACACCTAGGGGTGCTCTCAGCCCAGCCCTTACGTCAGAACCGTGGTTGGGTAACAGCCTAATCTGTCCTGGCTCAGACAGTGCCTCTTCAGACACTGCCTTTCCTCCTCCAGCAATGAGAACCAGTCCTGGGAAAGTCCTGTGCTTCCTGGTATGGAGTGATACTGCAGGGCTGACTGGGGAAAAGCTGGTGTCACACGTGTCCCTCTCCTCCTCCTCTGCTGCTGCTTCTCCTCTGCCCCAGGGAGAAGGGATGAAAAAGGAGCAGTAGAATGAAATTAATACAGAAACCCCAAAAGAAATGAGAGAAACCACAAAGAAATGCAGAGAAAGGCAGACAAGGGAATCCTTAGAGAAAAGGTCACCTAACAGAATCACACAGGATAACCTTTCTGGGCATATTTGGTGCCATCCTATCAAATTAACCACTGTCTCATAGAGGGTACATTAAAACATTGACTAAAAGGATTTCATACCTGATTATATTCTGAAAGATAATGCCTCGGTTAGGCATACCTTGTACCCATCCACATTAAGTTAAATAAGGGCATTTTTGCCCCACTCCCCATTTCCGATCCTGGAGGAAGCAGGAATTACTTGACCTGTCATATGGATAGTGAAGCTGAAGCACTGCTAAATTTACAGATAAAGATCTTCAAAAAGCAGGTGCCTTAATTCCTGGTCTGAGTTTCCAAAGCACAGAGCAGTTTGCAGCCCCCACTGACTTCAAAGAGTGTCTCAGCCATTCACACAGTTTTGGAAAAGGACGAAAAAAGATAAGGATCCCTTTTGATGAAAAGCTTGTGAATCAGGGTTGGGAAGGGAAACGGGGTTAAGCAAAATGAAGGCACATCATGGGCTCAGCTCCACTGCCCTGGTACAGTGTGTGTTTGCTAAATTTATGGTTATTTTCCCGTCCCCATGTAAGGAGGCTGTGTCTCCTCACCGTATCGGTAACAAGAGATCAGACTATCTCCAGCTTCATTAACCATGTGCCGAAATCCAGCATGTTTTCTTTAAACAGTACACATGCAGCAGGGCAGTGCTCCCTCTTTGATCTTCAGCCTGCTCCTTCCGGGATCACTTTGGATGTCAAACTCCTCCGCATGTCCCAGAGAACATGTCACTATAAAACAGGAGGACCAGAAACAAGGAAAGTACGAATAATCCCACTCCCAAACCAATATATTCACTCCACATCTCTAATTACAGACAGCCAGGACAGATCTATAAGCCTTGTGCTGGAGACAGGAATATTTTTAATTACACGTGGTCCCTCGACTTCCAGGTAGCCAGCTGCTCTCTCTAATTAGCCTGGTATGGTTTTTCCCTCCTTCCCGAATACATCTCCAAAGCTGCTAATGCTGAAAGCAGCTACAGCCTGGATTAAAGATCCCTGTGGATGCCAACTTTGGTGGATGGGCTCTCCATATTGCTAAAGAAAAATGAACATCCTTGTAATACAACTTCTCACTCAGTCAACGCACATGCAAAGTAGTTTACTCAGATGAAAAACCGTATTTTCCCTTCCTTTCATGGTGTGGAAGGGCACAAAGGCTCCCATCTAACATTCCACCCCCTTCCATCAGCAGCACAGTAAAATTCCCATTCTTTGAAGGCAAATTGATTTCTGAAAAGATCATCACTTCCAAGACACACCACGAGGAAGCACTTGTACTTAGGCTAGCCTGAAGTGCACACCCAGGGGCCTTGCTTAAAGCAGGCCCGGGATTCCTTATGCAAGTATTCATACATAACTGGTGTTCAATTAAAACCCTGTCTGTTAATTTGGCATAGTATTAGCTGTGACCCTCCTGTTTCCTCATGGCAGAGATGCTGCAGAACGACCTTCAGCCGTGCTGGCAGGAGTTGCCAGTGGACTGGGAAGGTTCAGGAAAGGCCAAGTCAGCGTGTATGGTCGGGGTCTGGCTGCTAAATGATCCTGTTCCAAAGCTTTCCTGTTTCTAAGAGGAAATGAAATTTCTAGCTAAAAAGGAAATGTTTTGTTTTGAGCAGAAAATGATGATTATTTTCATGAGGAAAGCCAGTGCCACCCAACCTCTGCCATGGATCTGGGAACTGACACCACAGCATCCTGTGCAGGTTGCTCCATTACCAGGCTTGGTCAGGCAAGACCCCTCAGGATGGAAATGGTGTCAGGCTTTTTTATTAAAGCTTGGACATGCGACTGAATATTTCCAAAGTTCAAATCTGAAGCTTTTTAATTTCTGCCAGAAGTGATGCTGGTCTTGTGAGCTGGGCTGGGAGCAGATGCAGCATGTCATCATCACGAGAAACGTAGTAAAAACTAAATAAATTGACTGAGAGTATTCAGAGTGGCCTGGGTCTCTCTTTGCAAAGGCCAGACACTCAAGGTTTTATTATTCCTTGCATATACTGTATCAAGGGAAACACAATCATTTCCCATGTACTCGAGAGTAAATGAGAACAGAATCAGACTCCACAGTAATTGAGAACTGGTAGTGAACTTGCTCTGTAAGTCTCTCTAAGCCCCAAGCTACCCATCATGCAGACGGTATTAATTTTAAGGGGATAAATAATGCAGAGCAAAGAAAAAAAATCCCACACAGTCAACCCACAACATTCCAGAGGTATTTACTGTGTGGGATTTTTTGTCATTTTATAGTTGTTTTAACAGTTTTAAACACTGTCCTCTTGATTCATTGGTTTGGTCTCCAGTGAATAACAGGAGGTTTTACAAGACCAGCAAACACTCCGCTATTATATTATTTTAACCCCAGCTGTAGCAGTGGTGATCTGTGACAGTTTGATAGCTGCTGTATATACAGAGCTGGGGCTTCGATTTTTTTCTTTTCCTCTTTTTTTTTTCTCCTTTTGGTGAGAGCTGGGGGCAAGCCGTGGCAGACAATCTTGTAACGTGCCGATTTGTTCTGCTGGCGTCTCTCACCCTCAGCTTGTCACATGTACTTTTCAGCATGCACTAAAAAACTAATCAAAACAATCCTGCAGCGTGAAAGGTGCAGGCAGCGACTTTCTGACACTTGTCAGGAATTGCCATCACTGGGAATTCTCATGCCCCACCACCCACCCTGAGTAACCTTCATAACAAAACAGGGCTCAATGCCTTCAGAAATGATTCAGGTCAGAGCAAATGTTGCTCATGTTTTATCACCCGGGAAACTCAGAAACTTTCCAAGAATGAAGTTATGGGAGCGGGGCAGGCCAGGCAGCTCTGATGGACTGTCTCCTGTAGACAAGGAGGCCTCAGTGTCAAAGCAGCACGTCCAAGGGCAGGGAGAGCGGGGAGGAAAGCGCCCTGAGAACCTGCAGGACACTGCTTACAAACAGGTGGCTGAATGCTAAAGAAAGACACACAGAGAGAACAAGCAGCGAGACACAGGCATGAATGGAATATATTTTACAGCCTGGCATGAGGAATTTAAGGAATTAAGACGGTTCTTTTTTGTTTCCCAGCTTAGCAGAAATATTCAGGCTGTAATTATCATTCGTCTTGCTGATGGAACATAAATCCCCAAGAATCCCCTTCTGGGGCACTCTGCAGTCTTTGACTTACCTGACACCCAGAAAGAATTTGATTTTGTGCCTGACATCGCTGTCAGCAAAGAAGAGAAACCGGCGTTAGAGGTTTTAGCCTCCTTTGTTGATCTCGGCTTACACAGTTTGAGGACTTCAGGCTGATCGGCATGAAACAAAAAAGTCCAATGTGCTTTTGCCCTAAATTCCAGGGTGCTACTCTGTGACAGGACTGCTGGCAGTGACCCCTCTCCCTTCCTCCAGCACATGGCCTCTCGCCCCTCTATCCAAGGGCTTGATCGTGCAAGGCTGCGCCCGCTGTCCCCACACCAGCACCAGGGTAATCCAGAGCATTTCAGTGCAACTACTCACACTCCTAAAGCTGATCATGACCTGAAAAGCTTTGCTGGATCAAACCAGAATATTTGGCACTGGGTAATTTGGGAACCACTTCTTTTGGTGAATCATACTCTATGAGCCCTTCTGCTTGAGCAGCCCAGCAAACACCCCCAGTAAGAGACAAACACAATGAAACCATGAAGGGAGCAATGGCCAGACTTTGGGACAGGTCAGAGCTAGACTGAAACATAAATCATGAAATTTTGGCTTGCCTTTGGCTATATCAGTACTTGTGAGTAAAGGAAACCTCCCGACCCCCAGGCCTGGAGCAGCTCACTGACCTGCTGGGGACTCACCACAGAATGCTGAAGGTGAGCACTGACATCTTCAAAACGCTGTAGCTCAGGTTTCAAGGAAAATCTCCTTCTAATTCACCTTTGTTTCTGTTAGAGCCCAAAAGGGTTTAAAGACAATGACAGGTGAAAGATCTTCAGGGAGTTAAAGCCCTACTGATAGCCTGACTTTAATCTCCAGTGGTGCAGGATGTGTTTGGGTCTTTGCTCTGGAGCTTTGGCTATTCCAGCTCCATCCCAGGAGCTGTATTCCGGCCCATTTGCTCAGGCTGTTTCCTCCACCGGGGTTACAGGAATGTGACCGAGAATAAATCTATCAGCTAGAGAGAAACCTTCTCTTTACATCTCTAAGGCCTGATAGAGTTTAAGCACGGGATTTAAAGCGGCTCACTCGGTTGTTCCTGTGCCCTCTGGCAATCCACACTGAACGAAGGAGCCAGGTTTTATAGCACAAAGAAAGCAGGTTGCTGAACAATTGAGCTGACAAACTGGTCGGAAAGGTTGTGCTTCCAATCTGGCAAAGAGGCAAGCTGGTCCCTTGACCTCAGGAACAAATCCTGCCCCTTCTTTTAGGGAGCTCATGTCCCTACTGCCCTCCTGTCTGTCCTTGTGTCAGGTGATAAAGGCAGGTGACCAGTACTGTTAGAGATCAGCCCCTGGTCAGGAATCCTGCTTGGTGTAACCTTAAAACGTACAGGTTAGCAGACAAGTCAAGGCTTTTTTTGTTAGGTTTTTCTTTTTAATCCATGGGTGTAAGATGTGGGGACAGTTCCCAAGGATCCTCTTTCCAGTCTTTACCCCATTCCCCTCTCTTTCTCTAGAAGAAGGAACTAGCAAAATGTTGGGTATCTGCCTAAAGGAGAAGAACCAGTGGCAGAGCTCAGGAACTGGGAAGAGCAGCACAGCTGCACATCATCACAGTGAAATCTTCCTAAAAGTAACCCATGTATTCCTTTCCTGGAATACCACTGTAAACTTTACTCAGTCCTGCCTTATGGAAGCATCACCACAAACCATCTCCCTCCAGCAAGAACGATGATTGCTCTGTTTGCCAGCATGCAATCCCAGCAGCTATTACACTGCGCTCTTCATTTCCCTGGGGGGGGAGCTGGAACGGCAATGACCCTGAAAAATAAAAATCTTCTCAACAAGCAAATTTGACCCTTAGTGAATTCAGCTTGGAACGTTAGCCCCTAAGAGCAAAGGTGCTCTTAGGGTAAGGAACCTGAAATGTGACAGCATGAACTCCAAGCTGGCAGAAGATTTAAACTAGAGTCATTTTCATTAAAAAGATAAGATCCTTCAGAATTCTTAGGCAGCTTATGGTAACTAGGAACCCTTATTCATTCTTTTAAAAAGCCATTTGTTACCAACTCTCATTCACCCCCCCACACAGAGGGGTGAGCCAGATGAAAGATGTCTGCCTGCTAAGCTCCATGACAGAAAATATGTTAATGACTTTGAAATTAAAGCAAGATCCTCTTACATACACCTTAACTACGAAAAAATAATGCTCAGCTCTTAGGCCTTTTCTTTAGGCAAAGGTGAAGCATAACTCCGGTGCCACCCTGGAAGTGAGTGCAGAGCTGGGAGTGTAGTGGGATCTCCCATGTCTGGACTACTGCAGAGGAAGGCTGCAAGGGTCAGTGACACCACCTCTGACCAGCACAGAACTGGAGCTACTGGTGTTTGTCACCTACCAGCACACTTTGCAAAATGTCAGTTTTCAGAACTGGTCTCATACCAAACGTCACTAATAAAATAAATGCTCATAGGAAATACACTCTGTCAGCAGTAAACGCTGACCTGCTGAATCAGCCCTGAAGATTCCCGTAATGCCCTCTGGGCTGATGCCGACTGCCTGATGCCGTACCTCGAGATTCCTGCTGCCTGAGGGCCTGGCTTGGCTTTTGCTCTGCTTTTATGGCAGCAAGCACTGCTGGTTCCTAACCCACCTGTTTGCACGAGGTACAACCACGTAGATAACAACGAGCAATAATTCTAAGCCGGAGTCCTGATTCCGGCATCCGTCACACCTCTCCGCAGGGCACTGTTCGGTTACTTGTAGAATATTTGGTCTTAATCTCCTCATTCCAGCACTGCAGGACTAGACCTGATCCAAAGCACCCACTGCACAGGAACCAGCTCGCGAAGTTGACCAAGCTGTTTGTAAAAAAACACTTAGGACATTCCAAAGGAGTTGCTCCAGCCCGCCACCTGCTAAAACCGAAATTTGGGATCGCTCATTAATGCCAAGCACAGCTGAAACTGCTGGACCGGTGTCCATTATCTGACTGTCCGTCCCTCAGAGGCTCTGACAAAACTGGGACAAGGAACAAAGCACCTTTCACCCCAGAGCATGTTGTGGGTCA
The DNA here is from genome assembly GCA_013400235.1 of Oriolus oriolus. Taxonomy (NCBI): domain Eukaryota; kingdom Metazoa; phylum Chordata; class Aves; order Passeriformes; family Corvidae; genus Oriolus; species Oriolus oriolus. The sequence goes on from VXBT01013908.1 coordinate 344,659, forward strand.
CAAGGTCGTAAGACACAGCTCAAATTAACATTTTGTCTGCTGCTAAAAGGTTCAGGGCCCTGGAAAATAGTGCTCTGCTCATCTCCCAGATCAGTGCTGGGAAGAACAAAAAGGAGTGTAGGCAGCACTTGGCAGGCAGCTCAGGCCTGCAAGCTGCGCTCACACGAGCAGTCCTTACTGTCTGATTAGTCCCATTGAAGCTATGAGGGAGGGGGTGTCCATGTAATCCTGCAGAGGGAGGAGAAAAGCCCTTAGCCACGAAACTGTGCTGAGACATGCCTGGGGGCATTTCATCAGCCACTTCTCCCGTTGGGACTTTGCCGAATTTCCCGGTCCATGCCTTTGTTTTTCCTTTCTTTTCCTCTAGTGTTTGATCTTGTCAGAGAGGCAAAAGCCCTTGGAAAGGTTTCCTGATGGCCCACACACATCACAGGCTGGATGTGCCGGGCAGCAATGTCATCATAGAATCATTCAAGTTGGAAAAGACCTCCAAGATCATCAAGTCCAACCTTTCACTGATCAGCCCCTTGTTAACTAATCCATAGCACTGAGTGTCACATCCAGTTGCTTCTTGAACACTTCAGGGATGGTGACTCCACCACTTCCTTGGGCAGCCCGTCCCAATGCTTGACAACCCTTTCAGGGAAGAAATTCTTCCTGATTCCCAGGCTCTGGCTGTTCAGTTCTGTTCAAGCTGCACCTCCACCCACAGGGTCAGTCCAGCACTTCCTGCTGCCTTCCTGAACAGCACAGAGAGGAAAAGAGGCTCTTGCTTCCCTACTTCCGTCGACAGACACGTCTGAGATGCAACCTGCTTTCAGTGACTTGCTGGCCTTGTGTATGTAAATTGCATAATGAACAAAATACCTCAAGAGACAAAGGGGCAGTTTGCAGAGAAAAACCCAACTCCACATTGTTCCTCACTGGTTTTGTCCCAGCACAGCTCCCTTTTGGTTTACTCTGAAGCAATATCTGTGCCCACACCCACCCACACCCATTCCCACACCAGGAGCTTTAAAATAGCTTCCAGCCCCTTGGCTGATGATTTATCTTCAACTGCAAAGAAAGATATAAAGGAAGGTACAAAGCTGAGTTTCTCTGGGTTCTTCTCTGCAGCAGAACTGCTTTATGGTACCTCCTTTATGGTTCTTTGTCACGTGTTCTTTATTCCCGGGGAATCCCATGAGAGCTGCACTCAGAAGCACTGCAGAATCCTCAGGAACAGCGAAATGCTGGAATTAAAAGTGATCTTCAGCAGAAATCCCACATTAAGCAGCAAAACTTTCAGCCAATGGCCTACTGGGATGACAGGAGGAGACCACTGCCATATATTCTCACACTCAGGAAGAGCTACAGGCACCTGGGGTCTCAATTATCCATACTTTCAGAGGCACTGGAATTATGAGCCATATTTGTAGTGCTCATGGTGCCAGCCCCAACCCAAAGAGAGAACAACCACTCAGCCACTAAGGCAGAGGCAAAGCAGGAAGATGAAGTGAGCAGAGCCCTGTCTTCTGAGCCCTGGATGGGAGGGACAGTGATGAAGAATCTGTTCCTCTTTTTAGCTACCAAAGGCCCATTCTTGGGTGACCACAGCTGAGGAAGGAGTTATTTTCCTTTCTAAGAAGCAGCTCTCACCATCTACTTAGCAGGAAAATCTGGGCTGCGGTTACAGCAAGCAAAAGTACAAAGACATTCCTCTGAAAATTAGAGAGAAAGACCACGTACTTTTCTTTTAATTGCCATTTCATACCTTCAGCGGTGCAGGGTATTTTGCAAAGTGCCCCCCACATGACAATTAAGCCTTACAACATCCCTCACCTTAGGAAGGGCTGTCACACGTACTGCCTGGACAGAGAAATGGAAATACACAGCAGTAAACATCTTGCCTCTCATCCCACAGTGAGTATGTGGCACAGGCAGAAATGAAAGGCAGGCATCCTGGCCCTCTAATAGTTGCACACCTACTAATCAGGCTTTACACGTGTAACTACAGGCCTTTATTTTAATGTTGTCTATGAGGAAAGAAGTATACTGTTGATTTTTTGACAGCAGATATTAATTATCCTTTCCTTAGTCTTCCAAGGGGATTAAACAGTGAGGAATAATACCAGCTGCCTTATCCCCAAATTTAAATGTTGAGTGCTGACAGTTTGTATTTTTCTTTGCCCCTAAACATTCCCCTGAGGGATTGTTGTGTCTCTGCAGAGCACGAGGTACTCCCACGGACTAATACTGTACACAGGTCTTATTGAAGGGCTCCATTTCAGACACACTGAAATGCCTCTTGTCCTCCACGGTGCAGAACTGGACTGCAAAAAGATGATAGCTTGGCTCTGGATAGATGGATCAGGATAGACGCTTCCCCTCAGCCGTTCACTCAGGCGAGGCTTAACCTTCACACCCTGCCAATAAAAGGCAGCACAGACCTTCCTAAAACAATCCAGGGAATTCTACCGTTGCTACACAGACACGACCACCTCTCCTGCCTGATAAACTGGCACCTCACTTCAGCTTGTGCTTATGTCTAATAAATACCCAGGGCTGAAGTGGCCGGGATTTGTTTACAGAGGGGTAAGGTCACTCACTGCCTTGATTCCAGGCCTGGAGCAACATCACTTGCTCATGTCCTTAATGACATCATGAAGCTTGTGCCTTTAAAAGACTTCTTAAGAGCAGCAGGAAAAAGAAATGCCTGGGAGGTTCCAAAAACTCATGTCTGAAGGTTTAATAGGTTGATTTATGGGTCTGGGTCTCTCCCACTGCAGCTCTAAGTAAATGTTCAGCTAGGATTTTGTGAAGGGCTGGTGATCATTTCCTGCTTTGTCAGCTTTACTAAACGGAGCTGCCGCTGTTCCCTTTCCAGAAACAAGGCCTCTCTGATAAGAATAACTTGAAAAACAAGAGCAGTTCAAATTCCAATAGCACTAATTCATCATCAAGCCCAAACTCCTTTTCGGGACATCATTTTAAAAAGCCTATGCCAGACAAGGAGGACAGAGCTAAAAAGCATGGAATAAAAGTGCTTGGATCCTGAACGAAACATAAATGTGCTATATTCGCACTTGGTCAGGGAAAAGATCACTTCTTACCTGGAGGAGGAGCAAGGCAGGGGATTTCTCAGGTGTGCTCACAGCTGAGGATGCACATCAGCCCTTCTGAGGACTTAGCATGTGCAAGTGGCAAAACACCTTGTGCTCTCTACCAATTCACAGCTCTATTTCCACAGTGTGGTTATGTGTGACCCATGAATACAACTTTTCCTACTCTCAGCTGGACACAATATATGGGAGGCAGATCCTGGGATGGGACATTCATAGTAAACCAAGGGACAAGTGGGCCCCAAGCTTCACCCCTTTAAAGGGAGGGCTGGGAAGTGTCACAACCAAGCCTGTGTGGATTTTGCCCAAGGTCTTCTCACACAAAAGCTGCTTTTTAAAATATCACAGGGAACCTCAAGCACCCTGGAATTTACCAGCATCATCCAAGAGGCACTTACATGTGTAAATAAAATAGCTGCGCACTTAGTCCTGGCTCCTAGCATGTAACCCCTGTGTAGGAACAAATGTTGTCAGCTCCGATAAGGACACGGGCTGGTTACACACAGGTGAGCGGCCCCACAGACGCATGCTATGAACCAAAGGAACTTCACATGGTTTCTGGTATATTAGTGGATAATCCAAGCCTAAAGCAATCCAAATCTACCATAATCCAAGGAGTTTTGGTTTGGATACACTGGGTGCACGCATGGGTCTTTGGAGGACACCTCATGCTGACTTTTAAGAATTCCCGCCCGGAACGCGTCATGTTTAGAGCTCATCGTGCCGAGGTGACCAGGCCAACATGCGGCCTCTAAAACCCAGATGTGAAATTAAGCAAGTGCTCCTCTATGAATGCCTGAAGCAGCTGCATATCTCAACCAATTCAGGCAAACCACAGCTGAAGTGATGCCAACAGACCATTCGAAATACAAAAACATAAATAACCTGAAGGACAAGTGACCATAGGTAGAAGAGGTGTGAAAAAGGCATGGGAAAAGGTACAGAGCAAGCTGGTGAGCTGCTGCTAACCTTTCCAAAGAGAAATCACTCTAACTAAATTAATAAAAAAACCCACATCTTTTCCTCCGATGACAAAATATCCAAGAAACAAAAATGACACTTGGGCTTTCCTGGCTGCACTTGAAAGGCCCCATCACATAGCTCTCCTCAAGCTGCTTCAGGGGAACTGGAAAAGCAGCAAAGAAATGGCAACATGAAATCAAAAGCTGAGAATTATTCACACTAAATCGTCTCCCTTCAGTTGTCACTCCCAACCTCCTGCTCTAGCAAAGCAGAGTCAAAAACTACCCTGGAAACAAACCCCTCCTTTTGTTCTCTAAAGACTAGAAGCCTTTTTATATTTAAATGAAAATCTGTCAAACTAATTATGTGAATATGTAATGGTCTCATTTTGTACTCATTAGAGAACATGGTAATGGCCATAAATTCCTCTGACGGAGCGTGTATGTGTGAACATGAATGTCTGGTAACGTCTCATAACCTTCAGGCTGGACCACGGCTTTTGTCTCCGGGTTAGACCTCGTGAGACAAACAAAAGCCCCAGTATTGCTTAAATTAGATGCAAAGTGCTGTGTTACAGCAATATGATAAGCACGATTCTTGTGCATACAAACAGCCCAGGGGAGCGCAGGGACAGCTCCCACCGTGACAGAGACGTGGCCCCTGTGTCGGTCGGTGACGCCGGGCATTGTCCCGGGCCATGTACAATTTTCTGCTTCAGGATAAATAGGCAGTACAGCTGTTGCCGTGGGTTGCTCTGAATGTGCCGTCAGGAGAACTTCAATGGGATGTGGCATTCCTGGCATTTTTTTGTGCTTTTGATATCCATAGATAAAGGGAAGAAAAAGAAATAAATATGGACAAGCAGCACTGAAATAAATGTGTATATATTATGTCTTATTTATAATTCACATTCTTTTTTCAACTGTTTCTGTTTATTCTCATATACTGACAATGGATAACTTTTGAAATAAAACTAGGTTGGCATTAAAATGGATCCCAGTGTGAATTAATCAGATACAAGGAAAAAATCAGCATCAAAGACCATCCAATGCAACATGTTGGAGCTGAGTCAGAAAATATTGAAGAACTTGGATGATTCTAGAGACCTGTTGCAGTGTAGGAACAGCAACAACAGCAGCTACATTCTAGAGGGAGAAGTGGGCTCCTGGGCAAGATGAGCCAGAGGACTCAGACTGTCTGAGCAGGCTCAAGTCTGCATTCCTAGTTTTGTTTTAAAATGTTATTCTGAATGGTACAAAGAACAAAATTCATGATAAACACTGAAGAGGGAGAATGAGATTGAACTGTAACAGCCCTCAGTCATCTACAGCCCTCCTTTGCTGATCCCACTGTCCAAAACCAAAATAACCCAACTTGGCTTCTTTCCCTTCCAGCTGGGGGATTGTGGGAGCATCCGTGCCTGGATCAAGGATCTTATTCTACATTATAACAGCTTTCAAGTAGACAATACAGCAAAGATACAACCTGATGCTAAGGGACAGTTAAATTGAGCCAGGGTTTGTGTCTGCTCAGTGCAGCTCAGAACATCCCTGCACAGCTGGCTCTCGCTCTTTGCTTTTTCCAGCCGAAAAACCAACTGCCTCGTGCCTATAGTTTAGGCTGGCAACTCACAGTCCCCGGTCCCCAGCAGCTGTGCAAGGGTTCCTGGGGAGGGAGAAGAGGCTAAAGATGAAAGGAGCATTGCAGAACCCATAGGAATACCCATACTGACTCACTGAAGAACTAAACATGACTAAAGACACCAAGTGCTTGATTTTAATTGCTGTTTTCCCCACCCCACTCCCCATGATTTTTGGGGGTCATTTATTGGGAAGGATGGCTGCAAAGAGCACGGCTGTGACTGAGTAAGCTCCTCATTAAAGCCCAAATCTCTGGTTGCAGCAGCATTGCCGTTTCCCCTGAATAAGATCAAAAGTGAGAGATAAAATATATGAGGAGGTGAAAGGCTAATGGCTCTTGAAAATAGTTCGGTGGTGATAGGACTGAGATTATTTCTTCCAACAACATTTCTCTCATTAAAAGCAGGTAGGTATCAGATTTTAATGACTTGTTTTTTCCCATCTGGGTAGGGCCAGAAAGACTTTACTCCCCTGTTCTCCACAGCCGTCTTTCAGAAGAAATGCTTTACCTGCCTTCTTATCACAGTTAAATGATACCTGTGCTTGAAAGCAGGATTTCTACCCTTCCCGACAACCTTAGGCAAATATACCTGGTTCTCAGAGAGCTGACAGGAAGGCAAATCCCCTACAGCAAACTGACAGCTGTCAAGTGATAATAAATACCTGTAATAGGGAGAGTTTTATCCCTCCTCCCTGTACCTATCAGCTTTCACTGAAATTATACCCTGCTCCCTGTGATCAAGCCACTGTAGCTGTGTGCCCAGCTTCAAACACAGCCCCCGATGAGCACTGCGGGAAAAACTGCTGGGTTTCCTCCCCTCTCCTCTTCATGATATCTCTTTGCAAAGGGCATGAAACCTTGTGAGTTCCCAGATTCCCTTGTGTCCATGGGGGCTTCTCTGCAAATTATGGTATTTATTGCATGCTATTAGGCATAGAAATACTAAAAAAAATACTAAAGAAACCAACATATTGTTTGGAAAAGTTAAATACCCCTAACTTTTGAATGTCTCACGTCAAACCTTTCAAAACTCTCGTGTAAATTTACAACTTATAATTCCTCATCTTAAGGGAATTAAAACACTTAAAAACAATCCACTTCGCTGAGTCACAGTGAGAGGTTGAGCAATTTGCAGGAATGAGGCCTCAGTGGCTTGACAGCAGGAAAAAAAGGTTAAGGTGTGGGGAGAAGAGAAATCTGCATTTCAGAAGGGAATTTCCAGGGGAAAGGAAGGAGTAAAACCATTCAGACAGACTGACAGACAGTCTGTTCCTGCCCCTGCTGACTGAATAAAGGCTCTTTCAGCACTAACCCTTCCCCATGGCATGCCACCTCACACTGGTGTCCTTAGGAGACAGAGCTCTTATGTGGCAAAATCTTCCCTAGAATAAAAGTTGGCATTTCTCAGTACCACCAGGGATGCTGAGCTACCTGTAACCTCAGAGAATCTGGTCCCACCACTTCATGATGCAGCAAAGCCCCTCAGCCACAACAGAAGAGCTCCGGGGCCAGAAGAAAATGATGGGCACAACAAATCAGTACACTAGGATTATTTACACCAGTTATAATTTTGGTATTTGTAATAATAAGGCAGGAGGGGTCTCTGTTTTATTGAGGACAATCAAGTGGCTGCACATCCACTGGAGACTTTACTGACCTCATGGCAAATGCAGATTCACCTTTGATTTGAATAGAACAAGATCTTGGCAATTAACAATGAATTACACACATGGGCTCATGTCCCAGCGCAGAAAAGAAAATGCCTTCCCAAACCAAACACAAGCTGAGCTCTAAAAGACCCTTTCTCCTTCAGCACGCATCACTCTGGAGCAGGAATCCCAGCCCCGTTCCCGCTTATTCATGAGTGTACGCATGCAGGAGCGGGCAAGAGGGCCGGGAAGAATTTCTTTACGAAAAAAAAAGCAGCGGCCCCATTCCTGAGCCGCTGTTGCTATGGGCCCGCGGGGCTCACAACAGATGGCAGGAGAGCCATCCCTGCGCCCGGCTCTGAAGCTGTCCACTCAAGCATGCCATTCGCATTCCCCACATTCCGCCGGGACGTGGCCCCGACGCAGGGCGGCCGGTCCCCGGGACACCGCGCCGCCCTCTCCTCTCCCCGAGGTGCCCGCGCCGGGGCCGGGATGTGAGGAGCAGCGGAACGACAAACCCTGCCGGGATACAGGATTTCGGTACTTTGTCTTCTGAGAGCTTGAATGACTGGGAGAATGTGGTTTGCTAACCCGAGGCTCAGTCCTGGACACTGCCCGTTTCTGCATCCTTGTAGTGGTCTGAATGGGAGTCAGAAAAAATCCCTGCAAGGCGTGATGCAGACCAGGGCTGTGCATCTTCCTGCTCCCTGGATGGAGGAGGCAGCAGCCTTCAGGATAAGGGCTTGAGGTGGGGAAGGCTGGACCGAGGCAGAGACATCCTCTTTGCTGCAAAGACATTATCGCATCCTAAACACTTGAGGGGGACGCAGTTCAGAGCCAAGGCCACGGCCAAAAAGATTCACTGTCCAACAGGTGTTACAAACAGCTGAAAAGCGTGAGAGAAAGTGAGCAGAGAGAAAACAATGTAAAGATGGACTAAGAGAAGTGGCAGGTGGGGAAAAGCACGATTTAAGCAGCAGAGATGTCCAGGTATATAGAAAAGGGACACCAAATGCAGCAGCCAAAGACAGGCAGGATTCTGCCTTGCTGCTCCACCTAGGCTGGAGTAGGGCAAGATTACCCGCAAGAGCCCTCAGAATATGCAAAACCATGTCGAGGACTGAGCTCCCCATTCCTGGGGAGCTCATGGTTCGACTTCCTCTTCATGCCCTGCAAATCCTGCCTGGGAACCAAAGCGTGCCTCTGACTCCCAGCAAAGCGCTCCGAGCTCCCAGGGCACAGCCAAGGCTAAGGAAAAGGCAATCCACCATCACTCCCGCTGGACACTTCATGGCAGCGTTCTGGTCTCCTACACCCAAACAACAGCCGGGCTGGCTCTGCAGTGAGCAATTTGAATGTGATTTGCCTGTCGCTTGCTGATCACACAGAACGGGGCTCTTTGGGGCTTATTTGCATTTGGCTGCTGGAGTCACCGGCTTTTCCTTTTTTTGGGGGGGTGGTACAGCAAGTTTGATGGAGACAAAGGGGCAGATGCTGTGGGCTGGCCGCATGCAGCTGGCCATCGCATTGTGCTGAGCTGCAGGGCTGCGCCAAGGCAGCCTGGGAAATGTGCTCCCTGCTCCCAGGCAGGCTCAGGCCAAATCCAGCGCCACTCTCCTTTAGAGATGGGACTCGCCTGACCCTCTTGAATGCCATCTTCCCAAAGCACTGGGGGGATAATGTTATTTTCTAGTTTGTTTTATTTCCACTGCAGACATGGAGCAAGCCTTAAGCTGGAGGAGAGAATCTGACTTTTGCTAAAAGTCCTTTGGGTGGTTGCATGTGCAGTCTTTTCTGTGCAGGCATGCAGGAAATTTTCCCTCCCTCTCACACACACAATGGTTTAGATTTGGTATTTATGAGCTTAAGTTAGAAATAAAGGAGGAATGAAGTTTCCAGGTGGCTCTTTCTTTCTTTAATCTTTCCTGTTTCTCCCTCCCTGTCTTTTCTATCAGTCTTTAATCAAATTCCTGCTGTTACTTTTATTGAACAAAGGAGATGCTGGCACAAATCTGAAGTGCCTCTGTACATGGGCTGCCCTCTAACAGCCAAGTTGCTATGATTTATTACTAAATGGTCCCTGCAGGCTGTAATTTATGACAGGCAGAAAGAAACGTCCAAGCTTTGGCAACTGAGGTAAATGCTAATATTTGGTAATTCTTTAGCCACTTGGGTTTCTATGAGGTATTGCCTTTAGCCCTTTGAAGGCATCCAAAAGACTTCTCTTTAAGAGAATATAAAGCTCACCAGAGAAAACAGTAGCATCAGCCCGAGATGAATTTTTCAATTTGCTTGAAGGGGGCAACCACCAAATCTCTTTAGTTCAGGCATCTTTTCAAATTTCAGATGGGAGGTTCCTCTCACTGCTGCAGTCTGAGAACATGCTCACCCCTGTAGGCATCAGGCCAGGCTGCAGGGTGATGGGATCTGTGCTGTAAAACAACCTCTTCCTTCATGCTCTGGATCCCTGTCAGCTCTGCTGCCTCAGGCATCTTTAGGCATACTCCCATGCCCACTAGTTTTGCCCCATTATTCCACTAGCACCACTACAACCTGCTTTGACCTGCACTGCCAACTTTCCCTGACCAGACTGGATCACCACAGTTTAGAAGAAAAACCAGTTACAATTTCCCTTGAAGTGCACAGCTAAAGCTCTGGCCCATAGTCAAAGATAAAACAACCCCCAACAAACTTCAAGTTAAAAATATCCTAATAGAAATGAAGCAGCTAATGAATGGAAAGATTAGTTAATGGGTTTACTAAAGGAGTTCACGTGTCAGAAAATAATCAAAATCAAAGTTCAGTGAATTTAGTTTTATGATTCATGACGAATCTAAAAGGGCAGATAGGTGTGTGTACAATATACGACAGGTCTTCAAGGAATGTAAATTTGTGCAGGCCCAACTGGAGCTACAGTGATTTCCAGCACTGGAGCTGTACTAATCACCATCTCTCACGAACCAGCCTCTTTCACGTTCTCTCTCTGCCCCCTGCAATGTTGCCATATTGATCAAACAAGAGCATATCCCAGATTATGGGGCCGGTCCATCTCTGTCGAACAGTGACGTAAAGCGTCAGTCTGGTTTGACACCCACTTTTAACGACCCTCAATTTATAAAAGGTGAAGGCCAAAAAGCATGCCACGAACTTGAGCAGAGACTCTCCGAGACTACGAAACTGCAAACTGCACCCTACAAGTTGTGCTGCGGACACGAGTCATATCCCCTCCATGCTCATGAAGATTCAGCGTCCCAAGTGCATGGCATTATTATTACCCTTGGACACCGAGGGCGGGGATGGCCCTAAACATGCTGTACAGCTCTGGTGAGTCTCCCAAGTTCACGTCTCCTGTGAGCTTCTGGCACTTTTCTAGCCCGAAGTCTGTTGCTTACATTGCCCAACAGCCTCCCAGCGACAGACCCCGAGCGCCGACGCAACACCCGCTCTCCGGTTTGCTGCGCGCTCGCTTAAAACAGAAAAATCCCCCCCGGCACTGCATGAACACTCATTTGCTCTGAAGTTTACGATGCTCGTGACGTTTGGGACCGAGAGAGTCCTCAAGACTCGCGCCCTCCGTCTCCCACAGCCCCGCGGCGCGGTCCAGCTGCCGCCCCCGGCACGAAGCCGCGCCTGGCTGGCTCTGCCGTGGCTGGGGAGAGGCCGCTTACCTTGGGAGCCACCAGAGCCAGCCTCAGGTATCCCCATCCTCGCGCCGGAGGCAGCCTGCCCGCGGGGAACGCGGTGCTGGGAGCGGGCAATGGCAGCACCGCCTCGGAGCGCGGAGCCGCGGGCGGAGCGACTGCGATAACGAGTTGCAGATACAGGTGCTGTGCAGAGAGGCACCTCGGCCCTAATCCCGCGGTAAAAAGCAGGAGGTTCGGCCAGCACAGGCAGATCAGATTACTGCCCTCCTACCCAGCAGTCGTCAGCAGGCCTGACAGACAGGAGCAGAGACCGTGAGGAAAGGGGGAATGTGCTGAGTGAAAGTGCCAGTCAGCTCTGTCCCGGCTCCCCGCGGATTTGGGCTTGGCCCCTCTTATAATTAACACTGGTCTTTGCGGGGAGAGAGGAGAGAAGAAACTATATCCAAGAAAAAAGTGTTTTCAGCTAGCCAGGAATGATCTATTGTTTCTCTCAAAGTGCACCCCTCAAACTGCGATTGAAAAACGTAATTGGGAGTGAGGATGGGGGATAAAAATGGTGGAGGAGAGGTGTAGCACAGTCCCTGTTGCTCACTGGCCCCTAAGGTGGGGCTCAACAGTGGACTGCAGCGCTGAAAAAGACGCTACAGGAGAAGGCTGCGGACACTGGGTGAAGTCCACGGAAATAATCTCAGAAAAGCAAATGGCCCTCAACCCACTAGACCCATCCTGCTACAGAGGAAGTCAGCCTAATGCAGCCAGGGAGGTTCAGGTGCTCTCTACCCAGCCAGGCTGCCTTAACACCCAAGAGAAAGCTGAAAACATACATTAAATATACATTACATATATTAAATTAACATACTTTTCCTACCAGGAGCAAAATGGTGCATTTCAGGCCAAGCAGAACACACGATTGAATTTCCATGTAACCCTAAATAGTTCTCTTTTCCAGCCTGGCCGCAAAGTCAAAACATTCATTATCTCACCCATACTTTTCACCACATTTTCTCTACTCCAATGTCCCCTTTACTTGAAGTAAAGGGCATACATCATCCTCTTCCACGCAGTCACCTTCTTGAATGCCTCCACCCACCCCGTGACATTTCACCTGACAAGAGTAATCATTTTTAAAAGCCTGGTGAGCACAACAGCCTAAGTGGTAACTCTGAGCTAACTGTCTCTTTTCAGCTTCCGAAAGATGTATTTTTCCACCACTATTTCTGATTTTAATTTCCTTACACATTTTCAAGGGAAAAAAAAATTATGGTGTATTATGCAGGTATAACCTACCTAAAAATGTTTTACATACATGCACTGAAAATCAGTCCTGCCTCCCTTCTAATGCCAAAGTCAAACAGGCAGGAAGCTGAAGAAAGGGAGATTGGAAAAAAAAAGTTCTATATTCTTTGTCCATCTGTGTTTGGGTGAGTTAGTCAGGCTGCCCTGCGCTACACACAGGAAGAGTTGTGCATATAAAAGACCATTTGATACTGTCTGTGCAGTGTCTGCTCTTCGTTGTTCTTTTGCCTGAGATATTCCATGTATCCAGCCGTAAGGTAGAAAAAATACCAAGGGATTTGGATGACCTGTACAAGCCCATTCATAAAAAACGTAAAGGAGTTACAGTAATCACTACACCCTAACATCTGTTTTGCCGAAGTAAATCCAGGCAAACACAATTTCTATCGGTAGGATTACATCAGTGTTCATTAACCTCTCCTGACCCCACCCTCCTTTCAGAGGAAACCTTGGATCAAGCAGGAGAAGCAAGGAAAAGATTCTGTGAAATGATTTTATATTAGTAGCTGAGCAACTAAATATTTAACCTGGCTCTGGCTGTGTACACATATACATCTGTACACATCAGTGCCACCCAACCGAGAAATCCCTTATAAAGCTATATTTATAGTCAGCTCCTGGCATTAAAGCCATGCAACTGCAGCTCCTTACAGCAGGGATAATGAAATGCTGCTCTTCTCAGCTTCCCCTGCAGCTGCCCAGTGAAGGCGTCACCCTGCACCCCTCTGCACCTGCACAGGTAACCAGAACCCCTCTCCAGTCCAAGTATTTGCTCTGTGGACTAAAGGTCACCCCGGACACCATCCCAGATAGTGAACGATGCACGGAGGGCTGGGAGAACGCATGCTTGTTTGTCTGAGTTTTCATACTATTGTGATCCGATCCAGCTCCAACCTAATCCTCAGGAAATTCCAAAAGAAGGAGACTCACGCTGTAAAAAGTACTTTGTACGGCACTGGCAGAGATTTCCCAGCTCTTCCAGAGTCACTAGCTGTCAAATCCAACCCCAGGCTGATTATTGCCTGAAGAAGGCAAACTAATCCACAGGCACTGAGTGAGAGGAGCAGCTAATTGGAACGGCAGTGGCTGGAAATTCCTGGGTTCCTAATGCAGCTTCAGGTGAGGGTTCAGTCTGTAACATCCCAGAGACAATAACACATGATGGTGGCTGGCATTTATTTTCTTCCGAGGCATTTTCCCACTGTCCTTATCAGTGGCCTAAAACTTGCTTTTGTTCAAAAATTGTATCTAGATCTTCCTCACATTTATTACTCCCTGTGGTAAATTTCCTAAAAGCCTGTCAGTCCTGAGCCATAGCTAAGTAAATCCTAGACAGTAAGGATTTGCCAGTGATTTAAAAATTAAAATCTGTTCACCTCTCAGCTGTCTGTCCCTTCCTAATGAGACAGGAACTGCAAACATTTCGATGAATGCTTGGAAAACTCCTCTATGAAAATACCAGTACTTGAGATATTAAAGACTGACCAGTTTGATCCAAGACACAAGGAAATTTTAAAGCCTTTCCTTACCTAGGCACAGAGTGTACAGACCTTGGAAATCCCATCCAAACAGTGGGTGAGGCCCCTAATAGGCTTTGGCTGGTCACACCCATTGGCATCACATGAGGAGCTGCAGACTCCAACCAAAGGCTCGTTTTTTTGGTGTTAAAAAGATGCACTTTAAAAGAGCTGAGACATAAGGAGACATGAGCAGGGGCATGCTGAAAAGCTGAGGAGGAGTTCACAACAAACATAAAACAGTGCTAGACACAGACCACCCTGCCGGCCCTCGAATGCCAGCTTTGGCCTCTAAGCTGTCAGTCTTAAACATTCCATGTGCATGAAGCCTTCCTTTCTGCTGTTCCCCCAGCCATCACCACTGAACAAAACCAAACCACACCGCAGAGCAGCTCTTTGGGAAGGCGCTCCTGCACTGCTGCAGAGCAGGGTGTGAGCCAATGCCAATTCTAATTAATTTCATTCACAAAACTTGGATTTATTCGATGCAATTTTTTGGCACGCTGTCAAATACGGTACAAAATTACATTAGTGTCATAAGAGGAAAGGATTAGTCAACAGACTTCTTTGAAGAATTGTGTTGGCACTTGTCTTTTTGTAAAAATGCCAGCAGCTTCACCTCCCTCCAGGAATAGCCCATTTTCTCCTGGTCAATGAGGGAAATCACTGCTCAGTGAGGGTCTGAGCCAAAGCCTTTAGGAGTCTGTGGGAATCTTTCCACTGATTTCCATGGGCTTGAATCAGCTCTGAGCTGCAGATGTCAGTTGTACTGACATCTTCCTCCCACCCTTTGACACCTCCATAGGGTCATTTATCAGGTGGAATGGAAGACTTTTTTTCCTTTATTTTTTCCTAAAACCTTATTTATAGCAATTTGCTGCCAAACGATGTAGCTATGGCGTAAGTGCAAGCATTCAAGATGTCTGGGTTTAATTCCTGATCTTGCCATAGAGGCGTTTAAATGAGTTGATTAGAACCAGATCTGTCTGAAAACACAGCACTGGCCCTGGGAGGCCCACGCAGCCCAGCACGTTCTCGCTGCCAGCCCTGGAAGCAGACGTGTCAGGAGGAGGATAAGAGCAGAACAAATACACCCACACGTCCAGTGTGCTCCAGCCCCAGCAGTTTGCAGTGTGTAAGTGTGACGCAGCCCCTGCTCAGCACCAGGTTTTCCTGGGCCACAGGACTGGTGTTTGCAACGGGTGTATCCCTGGGTGAATTCTGAGGCTGTTCAGTGCCTGCATGAGCTGGCTTCCCTCTGATGCTCCCAGTCTCAGGGTTGCAGCATGCTTCTCCCAGCATCTCCCCCAGGTCTCATCGTTCAGGCAAGAGGGCCCAGGGGCAGGGATGTACCAAGAGAATAAACCAAATAACCCAGGTGATGCAGGGAAGAGTGAAAACGAACATACAGATTATGGTCATAGCCAAGGATAAACTTAATCCTTCCTTTTTGTACAGTTTTTAGCACAACAGGAAAAAGAGGATAGTGTTTTCTATCCCCACTTCTCCTTTATTTGACTTGTACTTTTAGTCTGAGGCTCTTTGAGAAGGAAAAGAACTGCAGGCACTGCTAAGCCTGAGACAGACACAAACCACTACCACTGCAAACAGAAAATCAACCAGCTTGAATACTGATCTTCGCTAGAATATTGAATATACCACATAAATAATACTTGAACAGGCTTCTAGCGGTCGCTGGTATCAGAACGATTGGATATATGCTAAGAGCACACACGTGCATCTTGGAGTGTGCCGTTTTGATGTAAATCACAGCTTGTTTGAGATTCATGCTTTGTCCAATCTCACTGGCTCTGCAAACACGAGTGTCACCATCAGAGCCCCTCACATCCCAATCTGTGCTGGCCTGAGCCCCGAAAACAACACCCTAGAAGAGACCTGCAGGGCCCCTGCACGTTGGCATGGGGAGAGCAAAGGCCTAAAGCTCTGGTAATTCTCTGCAGAACATTTTTCCTTGCTGTTCCACCAGCAAATTTTAATAGAGCTTCGCATTAATTAACCAAACCTGAGGCTGGATCCCTCCACAGTGCACTGTCCACTCAACAAGAGTGACTCCATGAGCTGTGCCCTCTGCCCTCCCTGCACCCACAGTGGCTGAGGAGCAGCCTGTGGGAGGCCTTGGCTAAGGCAGCGTTTGTGCTGGAAAGGGTGTGTGGGACTTGTCCCCGAGGCCGTGGGTCCCCTTGGTGGCGCAGCTCCATGTGCCACCACGCCTGGCTGCCCTAATTGCTGCTGTTATGGACACGCTGGATGTCCAGCCATGTAAACAGTGTGACGCTCCCGCAGCCATTCCTGCCTATTGACCTGTGCAAAAGCCTATTTTTGGCAACTGCTCCAGGCCACTGTGGGGGCTGTAAAGCACACGAGGCCGTGCCCACGGTTTGAGCCTTATCTTCAGCTGATCCAGGCATGCACAACACAATTAGATCAGACCGATACCACTAAAAAGGGTCTTTTTTTAATTGCATCCAACTCTGCTTGGATACTGCAGTTGGAGAGGAAGCAACAGAAAAAAAACAAGTTGAAAAAAATTATGTGTATTTCACAACAAACCAGCTAAGTCTTATTTGTTTTGTAGCTGTGGCTTTCAAACCTTCTCTCCACCTGGTTAAAGATCAACTGAGTATCAAAACCTCTGTAGGGCAGTTTGCTGAGGACAGTAAGCCAGCCTCCTTCTATGAAATCCAACAAACTGGTCTCTCCAGTTTCCCATTGTGATTCACACCACCTGTTCCAAGTGGGCAAACCCTGAGCAAAGCGATCTCCCCAGCATCAGCCTGTGAATTCCTGAGGCCTGATGAAACTGGTTCTGTTCATACCCACAGGGAGACACAATTGTTGCCAGCAGCGATACCGACCCACTGAGTCACTCCCTGGGCTGCAGAGTAGCTCCTACTCCAGTTCTGGCCTCAGCACAGTGGTGTGTGAGTGTCAGCGAGGTCCCTCAGAGCACACCAGTTGCAGGCCTGAGGTGTACAGGAATGAGCAAACACATGCATATCTGAGTCCATTGTCCTGGAAATGAATGGGCAAAACAAGCACAGGGAGCCAGTGAGAAATGGGCAGAGAGGCACGACCTGGCTTTAGGAACAGCCTTTGAAACAAGGGAGATGTGAGTAGCTATGTTAAAGAAGAAGAGAAAAATGAACATTTGAAAGCTGTCATTGAGGGCTTCTGAACTAGGGACGAGACAAACGAAATGAAGCTAGAGAGCATCCATGAAAACTATTCAACAATTACCTCCCAAATAAGGATCCTCTTAGGGAACAGGCACAGGATTTACTTAACCCTAGGGCTCATTGGGTCATTCTCTGCCTCTGCCTCACTATAAGTCTGTGAGCAAGGAAGCAGAAAGTGTATAAATTCACAGCTTTGTGCCTCTCCTCCTGCAAGTTCTTCCCTGGGGACAGCAGTACATTTGCACAGGAGTGAGAGGCAGACTATGGTCCTCATACTAAATATTACTCTGATGCTGGTCACTTTATCTAAACCATTGGTACTTCTTAATATTAAATATCCTTGTGAGACAGCTAATTTTTATCTTTATTTATTTTAGCCTTTCCTCTCGCCTTGAATTTTCCCTAATTTTGCCTTCATATTCCCTTCATTGAAACTATTCCCACTTTTTCCCTCCATTACACTGATCGATCATACTTGAGCTGATGAAGACTGATGATGACACATCAGTTCTGACATTCCGAGGGAAACAGCTCATTGCATCAGCCAGGCTGCAAACCTGCAAGGTGTTGTAACATCTCTTTTTGCTTAGTAACACATGGAGAGGCTCACCCTTTCAGTTCTAAAGGCTTACCTTTGTCCTGAAATAAAAACTAAGATTAAATAGCAATCTGAGTATGCTAGGTGGACTATGACACAATACTATGACACAATCTGATTAAAAACCTGTGTGCTTTCTGTTGGTGTCACCACCACACCATTACAGAGAACTTCTGAGGTTTTCATTTGAAAAACAAACAACTAAACCTTCAAAAATACACTGACCTGGAATATGCTCTGCAAAGAACCAGAACCACATACACCAAGCAGACTTTGCTGTTGTTTGGATATGACTTTTAAGGAATAAAGTCCATGTCTGTGGGAGTTTGTGTCACTCCATAAGGAAGAGTTTCTGTGAATGCTGAACACGCTGACCAAAAATTCAGGTCACAAATGACAGGTCAGGAAGTTTTCAAACTGCTGGTACTTGCAGCAAGCAACCCTAATCCATTTCAATTCAACCATTATGGCAAATTATTTACAAAAATCAGCATCACGAGCATTCCAAAAATAATTTACTTTCAGATGATGTAGTGCTGCAAAGCATCATCTTATCCAACCAACCAAACCCGACCCCAGGTGGGAAGCAGGTCAGTGCTGCCTTTACCAGGCTTCACGGCTCATTCTGTCTGGGGTCAAGGTAATCTGCACCTCTTTCCTCTTTTCTCTCCATTCTCCTCTGGAATCCTTATTTTATCTCTTCCTACCCTCTAGAACTGGAGACAAAATCTCTTCTTCTACCCTGGCCAGTGTGCTGAGTCTGGCCATCTCTGGTGATGGAGAGACTTCAGAGAACCTTGTGACCCACTGCCCACAGAGCAGTCAGGACCTCACATTTTTGGTTTTTGCTGCCTTCATGCCAGCACTGCAGGGTCAGCTGGGACTGGGTCAAATTACCTGAAGGCTGGGCTCTTAGCTCTTAATTGCAATTTTCCAGTTTTAGATTTGTGGATTATCACTGAGCTTTAAATGTGCATGAAGGGCTCAAAGTAACTTGGCAAGGGGATGGTATGTGAATGTAATACCTCTAGTGGTGTACATGCTTAATCCTTCTAGTGGTGATGAAATGAAGCCATGAAAGACTCCCAACCAATTTTTCTTCATGTTCACTATAGTAATCCAAACCAGAAAAACATCAAAACCCCTTGAATACTCATTAAAGAGGAAAAAAAAAAGGTGAAAAGGTCTTAGGAATGTAAAAAAATGCAGAGAAACTATTACATTACAAAACAAACAGGTTCTGTTTCCACAGTTTTGCTAAGTTAGTTTGAATTAAATGTTTTGTTCCGTCAGTACAGTTGGATTACAATCTACATGGGCCTAAAGTAAAAACCATGTATTTCTGGAAAACACGCAAATTGCAACGAAGTCCTTTTGCAAATCCTCTCCCAATGGGTGCACAAACCATATAACAGTTCTGTATATGAATATTCAGAATTTGCTGTAAAGTTACCTAAAGATGCTTTAGTTAAACAACAAAATAAAGTCAGCAAAAGCACAAAGTACAGCCCAGAGAGCAGAAGGGTGTCTGAGCTGGTCACACCTGCCCACCTCACGCATCACCACTCAGATGTTACTCAGTTGTTCCAATTTAGTGACCCAAAATGACACCTTTTGTTTGACCAGTGACAGCTCCCCAGCTGTGCTATTCTTTACCTGGATTCCTTTTTGGGTAAGTGTGGAAATTGAGGACAGAGCACTCCATAAAGTGATACCAGCTATCACTTAACCGGCACAGAAAGAAACTGGACATGGCCACAGCAAAAGACATAGAGGTAGCATTTCTATTAAGGTTTTAAAAAAACAAACAACACAAATTCCAGACCCAAACATCTCTGATTCAAAATCCTCTCTCGCTCACCTGCAGAACACCAAACATCTCCAAACCGTGCTGAGGCCAGTGGAAATCTTTCTGCCATCACAGCAACAGTGACAACATGCAGCAAATGAGGCAGGAGCTATGTACTGACTGGTCACCCTTTCACAGGGAGCACTCGGGAGGAAGATGGGACTGCTTGTACACCACTGAACAGGGGTTCTGGAGTGTCATGTGGCAGGGGAGCAGTGCAAGAGAATTGAATGTTTCACTTGCTTGGACATATCGGTGACAGAGGAGTCCTAGAAATACTGGCTGAAAAGAACAAGCATTTGCCCTTGGGCTCATGTCTGTGTGCTCAAGTGCTAAGATTAGGCTAAGCCATAGGCTTCCAGCTGGAGAAGTGAGGGGAATGGCTGGGTGGCTTGTGGGGCAGGAGGAAGGCAGGGAATGAGTGTGGCTCTTGCCTACCTGCGGACGACAAGCTTCAGCTTCTTGTAGGAGCCTTTCACTAGGGAGATGGCCTCTCTCCTGGAGCTGCTCAGCTCCACCTCGTTGATGTTCACCACTTCATCACCAGCCTGCAGCTTGGAAGGCAGGGAGTCTGCCTTCCCTCCCTCTTCGATCTGCACAGGAGAGAGGGGAGAAGGCAAAGGTGAGGCATGCCTGACACGGTTTGGCTTTCACCTGCAGAGCTGAGCATGTGCTCCTGTTCAAAGAATTCATCTACCAGCCCCAAACTCTGCTCATGGATTAAAAAATCCTGGTCTCCCTTTGCCAGCCAGCTCACTCAGAGGTCTGTGCTTGCCACCTCTACATTTCATATAGATGAGAGCTTGGAAGCAGCAGCCAGATGAGTTCTGCCAAGAAGCACTGTTTAGAATAAACCTGAAAAATCTTTGGTATTTGGAAGCAGTAACGGCCAGCAAAATGGCCATGGAACGCCTCTTGATAAGAGCACCCAGGCACCAGCCCAAGGGCAAAGCCAGGATTACAAGAGCTTGGATGTGAGGTTTTTTTGTTCAAGCTCCCCTTCATGATCCGGATGCCTGATGAACAACATCTTGTTTCTTACTGGCCAGCAGCAAAGCAGGAACACTCTGGTATAGGTAGTTAATGACGTGCAGCATCTCTCTAGGGTTTTTCAGCTAGGGATATAAAGAAAGTAGACAATTATTTGAATTTTACGAGACAGTAAAGGCCTGCTCAAGGCTATGCAGTGGCTAGGCTAGAAAGGAGACTCCTAGGGCACTTGCGTCTGCTTTGTACAGCTCATCATGTACACGGCATAGTGACTCCCCATATGGGGACCAGCAGAAATACACCAAGTCTGGAAAGAGGTCAGTGACAAGGCAGAGGATAAGAAAATTTGGCCCAGGGTCTCTAAATTGCAGCCTTGTGCACTAATGCACTCTCTGAAAAGGCATACACTAGCATAGCAGAGGGCCAGGTTAGGCACTGCAAATCTTGAGTTTCAGGAGACTCGGGAATGCTACTGGCTCCAAGTGCAACTGATAATTACTTTGATTGCAAAACTTGCCACCACAAAATCTGCTATTCAAAGCACCCAGCAGTCCGTGCTCAACAGAGGCTGTGACCTGTGTCGGCAGATGTCACGGGACCCACACTTCTGTGTAACATCTCCTGGCACAGCAAAAGTATAACCTCTTCCTTCAGGCACTCACCTTCTCAGACATCCTGCTGAGACAAAGACCTGTGTCTGGGCTGGATTCAGCCTCGGATCCAGGCAGGAAGGGCTGCTATTTGCAGGGGTGCGATTTTCGGAGCGGTGAAATTGCACGCATACTTCTGGAAGTTGCTTTTATTTCAAGTCACGCCAACCAGTGTGTAATTGAGCCATGCCCCAGACATGTAACTCAGCACATGCAGACACGCTGCCCAGGTTTTTACCAGGGCATTAGTTTCAGTGTTGAATGGTGATTTCTCACAGGCAAGGCTGGTCTGTTCCTCTAAACCAAGGAATTCCAGCCCAGGTACCTTCTAAAATGTAAAATCTGACTTCCTTGAACATCAGCCAATAAATTCTCCAAACCCCATACAAAGGTAGGTAAAAATCATTGTCATTCATCTTACCAGGAAGTCATTCCACTGATCAATGAGTTTTTTCTTTTCTTCTTAAGAATGGATAAAACCACAGGAATGAGCCTTCCCATAAAGAGCCTTGTATCACAATTACCAGGAAGGCTGAGAGATGAAATACTAGCCCAGCCCTTGCTGCCAGTATAAATAAATAACAAACAAAAAATGCAGTATTGCTGCAGTTTATGGCTGCTGTAAAGCAGAACAGGTGGGTATCATTTCAGTGAAATACAATAGTGGGGTACTAGGGGTTAGATTAACTTGTGATATAGTCAACGGAAGGGATTTTCTGTTTGTTTTTGTTTAATGTTACAGCACGTACAATGGAGAAAAGTTGTGCTTGGAAGAACATCTCTTGTAACAAATACCAGCTACTTCAAAGGCTGCGATACTCATCATAAGCATTTGTATTAAATTGTGCCTTGATGAACCCTAACCTTAAAAAAATCAACAGAATCATGATCTGTTCTTTATCATCTAATAATTCCGATTGTATTCATATATTTGAGATTTTTCACTTCACAGGAACACTGTTTTAAGGTTCTCTTTACAACCACATGGGCTAGACCTTTCTTTTTCTCCTTTTTCGGTGAAAACGGACATTCGGATTCTTCCATATTCACCTTTATAAATAATGGGAAATCAAACACTTTCAGGAAAGACTAAACCCAGCAATACTTCTGATAAGGCTGATAGCCTTATTAACTGCTCTAAAAGAAATCTTTCTTCAAATCATGATGCATTCCAGCTTATCCCTAAACCAAGGGCTCTTAAACTGCAGCCTGCAAGGCCAAGCAGCCAGCCACGGGACCAGAGTAAAGGATGCCTTTAAGGAAAGTTTGTTAGCATGAGTAGAGTCATCTGCAAGTAACTCCAGAGGCTGAAAGTGAATTGCTTTGCTCCTGCGTATTTAAACTGTCCATGAGCAAGAGCTAAAACCAGACCCACATTTTGCCTTTGGAAGCTTTTGATGGCAGCATCAAAACCATATTACTTACAGACGTAGAGAGAATATAAGTGGAGATGTGGACTTGTATTTTATTGTTGACACAGTTCTCTCATCTATTACTAACCTGTTAGCCTTCTCATCTGTCATCTATCCAGTTGGGGTTACCTGGATACAAATTCCTGAAAGTTCCTGGAAGAAAACATTCACACCAGGCCTGTGACCTGGTACTATTGCTCAGAGAAGCAAAAAAGGCAAAAAGACTCATAAGGTTGTGTTGAAAGTCCAGAAACAAGGCCTTGTCTCCCAAAGCAAGGCTCAGATGCTCCACGTCCATTCTTCCTCTTTGTATGCCTCTTAAAATATTTGTGTTTAAGGAGTGGTGATATTTCATGGGAAGGATTGAGTGATACAAACAAAACAAGCTGCACTATAAACACAAAGCTCTATCACAGTGTAACAATTATCAACAAAGCAAACAAACCTCCACATGCAGGTAACCTATTTAAATGAACACCTGCTTCACTGCACGAGGGTGCACAGAGCCCGGGATGGGGCCTGCTGGAGGCATAGAGTCAAGGATGGGGGATGCGTGCACATCATGCAGGCCACGGCAGCCAAGTAACACCAGGTGGGGACCGCTTCTGCCTGTGGTTCCCTGCTCTGAACAGCCTGACTCACCCTGTGCACCAGACCCCAAGTGAGAGGAAATGGGAAGGTGAGTTTTTCACTGTTCCCTAAATCCCCAGTGGATCTCAGTGCCGTCAGCCAGCCAGGGCAGAGCCAGCAATGCAGTCTGTTGTTTGCAGTGTGTAAGTGGAGTAGTTCGAGCAGCCACAGCATTGCCAAAATCACCCTCAATAATCACTTGTGACAAAAATGTGATGGTCATAAGCTACAGGACCTAGTGCAAGGGGTCAATCAATAGGCAGGAAGACTTCTTATGGTTAATTTAAGCTGAGAAAAACAAGGTGAAATGCAGCCAGCAAACCTTGTGGGTGAAATGGTTGTCACTCATCCATCAGGAGCAGGAGGAGCCAGCGGGAGGGAGCCAGGGACTGAAGTTTTTTTCCTTTTGGCTGGATTAGGCCAACTGCTCTGCCAAGTCAAGTTATGAGAGGTGACTCTGGCAAGCACGGGATGGAGGAATACCTGAGAATTAGTCTGGCTTTGAACCTTTGGGGCTGGATTCCACGGCTGGTCTTACTGCAGGTGCTGTGAACAGAGCCCAGGCAGTGCCAGGAGGGGAGAACAACCCCCCTCCTTGAAATCAGCAGGAGCATCTGTAGAGCAAAACATGTCAATAGCATAAAGACTCTTGATTTCCGTGCCTCAATTTCCCACCTGGAAATGGACATAATTGTTCTACCTTGCTCTGTCCTGTCTAATTAATGCGTGAGGGCTCTGTCGGTGGTGATGATCCAAATCTTGGCTCTTTTTCCAGGAGATGTCTCTGCAAATCCCTAGCTCGCAGGCCCTGACCCTGGGGAGAGTCCATGGCAATTAGAACCACGCAACAGCAAAGTATCCCTTCCCAGAGGGTGTTCCACCGCCCATCGACAGGATGGGTCCTACTTTTTGTGAAATCCCATCAAACTTCCGTGACTCTAGCATCTCCCACACACCTCCTTCTTTCTCCTGTTTACTACAAACCCATCTGGCCCATTCTGTCAGGTTCCTTTGGAAGGAGAGGACAAGGAGCTCCCTGCCAAGCTGGTCTCTCCTGAAATACACCCACTTCAAAAGGCCTCCACAGTCTCCTCGGGCTGACGCAAACTCCAGTCCTTCTGTTGTCTTTTCTTCAGTAAAGCCTTCCATGCCCACTGCCCTTTGCTGAAAATCCCAAAGGCCACCCCTGGTCCTGCTTTGCATGAACATTCCACACCATTTTCTTGCATTAGAGGAGGCTTCTTGTCACTCAATAGATCCTGCAGGAGACTTCAAACCCATGTGTTCCCCCTTTTTTTGGCTTACTGTAAAAGCAAGAAGTTGCTTAAGCAGATCACCAAGGATACATAAGACTTACTACTACTGCCTTTTGTTTGTCTCACTATGGTTACTGTAGGTTCAGAGAGCACTGGCTAACTGAGAGCCTTTCTTGATTATTTTAAAGAAGTTTTCTTCATTTATTCCTCTCTTCCTTTTCTTCTAGGAGCTTTTGTAACAACAAATTCTCTGCAGCTCTTAAGATGGATTATTCCATCTTTGTGTCCTTTCTATGATGAATGGTACGTGTGATTCCTAAGCTGCAAACTTATTTGCTCAAGTTTCTCAACAAAAAAGAGGAGCAATCAAGCAAAGATGTGTGCACACTGTATGCAGTTGCACAGGTGAGAGCAGAGCCACGCAGCAGGTTAGGACAATTCCTGGGGGACACCTGGAGATGCCCTGGAAAAAACAGCAAGCCAGCATAGCAGGGTGTTGACAGAAGCTGCAGCAATTGCAATGACAAACTACTGCCCTTTTCATGTCAGATATTATAATGATGGGAAGAGAAGCATCACAAATGAACTGCTGGAGGTGGCTGTTCAGAATTCCTGAGCTGCTGAAAAAGATTTTATAGGAACCGACAGGGTGAAAGAGGAAGAAATTCTGTCCCATGAAGGAACAGAGAGAGGGAGCTTTCACTGATGCAAGGAGTCCCTGACTTTCCCAGGAGCAGCATTACAGAAAAATGTTCTCTGCTTTAGACCTCTTGTTTTCAAATATTTTACTGGAACCATTTCCATTCTTTCCAGCAGAAAGATGCATTTCCATTGAATCTGAGGTTCATCTCTTCACAAGGTCACTAGCACCAGTGCAATGTGAGGGAAAGGGTTAAACCAGAAAATATGACTAGATCCATCGCAAATTCAACAGCCAAGGTTTTAATCACTTTTCACTGCCCAGACTGGAACTTCAAACTGGGAAGACTGAGATGTTTCATTTACCTGTCCACTATGAGGTGCAGCACAGCCACACCAGAATGGTCGTGCATTGCACCCAGTACAGAGCAGGGCACATGTATTTTGACTTGTTCAGAAGACTTGTTGAGTTGCTGAACTGATGTGGGCTTTGTGTTGGAGATTTTTAGTCCCCTGTGGAGTTCAGAGATGGTTCTCAAACCTAAAAACAAAGTTGCAGAGCTGCTGAATGTCTCCAGAGAATATGCTGCTCCCCTCCTTCAACCTTAATGCCATGTCACAATTTGGGGGCAATGACATGCAGCAGACAGAAATTCCTCCCCATTGTCCCCAGCCACTGTGTCAGCATGACAGAGCAGTTAAGACAATTCAATCAAGAAATAGTTAAGTCGAAGGTCTCCCCCTGGAGCCATGTCTCTGCTGGATTTCCCCATCCCTGATGCATGCATGCATCTTCAGAGAATTCAGCTGCTGACATTTACTCCAAGCTAAGGAAAGAATTTCCAAATTAGTTATTGTTTTATGCTGCAGGGAAGCAAGGGAGGCATTTTTTCACACAGTGTTCTGCATTGTTCTACTGTAACATTTCTGCTCCCAAGTACGAAGCATAGTAGTGGACAGACTATAATCATACAAGGTTCATATTGAATGACCTCACCTTGAGAGGCTGAACTTTATTCAGTGGAAGAACAAGTTAAACTCCACAGTTTTGAAGGGTTAGCAGTGCTCTGAAACTTTTCCAATACTTTAAAGTAAATCTGTTCTTTAACACAGGCAAAACAAGGCATTTTCTCCTGCACCCAGCCTGAACATGTTGCTGACCATCCAGGGTGCGAGTGAAAGCGGTACAGATGGTACAGTGACTGTGGGCACCAAAGCCTCAATCCAGCTGCAGATATGCCAGTGGGATCCATGCAGGAGGGATGTGAGTCACTGACAAGCAGCAAGGATTCAAGGTCATTCCTAGGACTAGCCTGCAGGCTGCAACACTTCCACACTTTTCCATTTCCTGCGTGATTGTTTCCTGTCCTGGGAGCAAGGTTAATCTCAGCAGCCAGCCCTTCAGCAAAAAGTGGCAAGAAGTGAATGGAAAACAGATTGCTGGCTTTGGCTCCAAGAGATAAGGAGACATGCCTGGATGAGTTTGCGTCTGACTCCTCTTGGTCACTCTAAATTCCTAAGCCAGTGGAGGAAAGAAGGCTTAGCTCTTAAGATAATTTTCCACCTTCTTAAGCACAAAACCGTTAGGCTCCCACAGAGATTTTTACATTTAAAAGAGGAAGGGGCAGGGAAAATCAAGTCTTCTTTCAACTAATGCACCAAGCAAGATGGGCCTATGATGCAGCTTTGATTCAGGCGTTCAGGAAGCCTCCAGGATCTTTTCTGTAACAAGAAGCAAAACTAACAATAAATTTTCTCCACCCTTCTTCGCATATACAAGAGAAGGAACTACTCTGTGTTTGCTGTGGGTAACGCCTCGAGCTGTTATCAGGTCCCGCTTTTAGAGGCACGGTACAAACACCTCATCATGGACAATTCCTGCCCCGAGCCCTTCAGGATCAATGGACAAGTTTCATGAACAGAGGGATGGGAAACAGATGTGGAAAAGCTGTGATGAGCAAGCAGAGAGACAGCACCAAAATCAGCTCTCAGCTACATATTGTCAGCATATGTACTGAACCTCTGGGCAGGGAGAAGAACAGCTGCAGGATAGGGCAAAACCAATTGGTTCTCAGCCAGCATAAATCCATCACCAGTGCCTCTTCCTGCCTTTCCCTCCTGTGGCTCACAGCCCACAGCAACCGGGCCAGGTAAGGAAGGACCGAGGTGCACCCGGGTCAGCTACGGAACAGCGATGCCAGTGCAGGTGCAGAGCAGTGCTTGCCCTTTGAGGGACCACTTTGTCCTGTTCTTCCTCTGCTTCCTGCTTTCAGCTCCAATCCCAGCCTGCAGAACACACCCTGCCCGTGCTCCTGGGAATCAGAGAGCCTTACTTCTCTGCTCACTGTTTGGTTTCTGCAAACAATCCATTCCAAGCATGCCACAGAGGGTATAGCACCCGGTGACACAAATATTGGGGCCTGGAGCACATTAACTTGATCCTGTTTGGTCTGTGGCGGTTATCGGCCAGTATCAGCTCAAGGGGCTACAAGAACTCATTCCCTGTTCCTCTGTTGTAGCTGATACAGCTCACCTCTCTCCAGAGCACACAAAGCCAGTGGCTGCACATGGCTGAGAGTTAATATTTGCTTTGCAAAGGGAGAGTTAAAAATAGCTGTTTGCCAAAGAGTCTGCTGGAAAGGTCTTCTGCCATGCCCCAAACACGCCCAGGGACTCCTTTTTTTCACCCTGGCTTGCCATCCTGCTCCCAGCCTTACAGTCCTTCCTCACATTTCTCACAAGGTTTCAGTAATTAAAAACCCAGTTTCTAGGACATTTTGACAGTGAGCACATTAAAGCCTAGGTAAGTGGCTTCAAACATGTGGCCACCCAGCACAGGAAAGAGCACTGCCTCACAGCCGTGGAGTCCGTGGCACTCAGTGCTCTTCACTCAGTGCCACACGTCCCTCAAAAATGGAGATGGGCCTGTGGAAACAGCTGGAATTAATAAAACTGAGGTAAGGTGCTGCTCAGGGGCTGCGTGAACCCTACAAACCTCAGGATACACAGTCAGTGGCATTAGCTGTTCCCTAATCCTTCCCTAAGGCACCTGTACAGAGCCCACACGCCATCTCCAAACAGCCGTTCTTGGTAGTTCCAGTGTACCCCTCGAGCTGTGGGATGTTATGGACTAGCATTCACTCACAAGAAGGTAAAAGGTGCAAGAATTGGTCCACCTAAAAAATGCCACCTTTGGCACCGAGTGCAAATGGGTCAGTGTAGGAACGTGTTATTGTATTTTGCTGTTGGCAGATTCTTTTGCTGTGCACTGCACGACCTTCTGTCCCTTCCGCCCCCTCCCTCAGCCCGTCCTTGCATCTAGGAAAGCAGATCAGTTGGAGATGTGTCTGCAAAATTGTATTTGTTCCCTACTCCAAGGACAACTTTTCAAGGCTGGGGAAAGCCAACCCTAGCGTCACAGAACCAGCCATAGAAGGAAATACAGTCACTGCTTTAATCTCCTGGCTGTTCTAAAATCAAGGCGCAAATGGCAACGTGCCCTTCTCTACAGGATGCTTCACAAGTTTTCCTAGACTTTTGTATTACTTTTTTATACTTGCTTTTATGACCTATACTGCCATAACCCCCTGAGGCTTGGCAGGGTGACCAGCTGCCAGGAGACTTTCTTTGGATTGTTTCATTTTGGGGTAACTGGAAAATATTCCCAGGTAAGAAAATGTGGCTGAGACGTACACACCTGGGATCAGTTTGGAGGAGAAAGGACACAATCAGCAGCTCTCAAAGTATAGCTGTCGAAGGTTTTTTTCATCACATTATTAGGCAGTGAACTTCCTGCCTTGGCATATTGCTCACATTAATTCAAGCCAGAAATGTCAAGAAAATCCACCCTGCAATCAGTTAATTCCATAAATTATGTGAATCTAGAGCTATGGGATTTTCTGGCTCCTGGAACAGGTAGTACTTATCTTTCCTGTAGACAGATCCTTGGCCCCAGCATGGCCTGTTACTGCTTTTGATGTTTGCCACTTCTCTTTCCCTTATTTCCCTTCCCCAATATTAACACTTCCATTATACCCATTATAAATAGCAATAATGATAGTAATGAAAACAGCAGTAATCATCCTCAAGAACTTTCCTTCCATTAGCTAATTTGACCTTTCAACGCCGTGGGGAGACAGCAGGAAGTATTGTTCCTAAATTAGAGAGGAATAAAAACAGGAGCCATGTTTATATAACTTTTCCAGGGTCACAGAAAGCACCATACAGCGGCACTGGAGCCGCACTCCCTGCTCTGCCTGATGTCACACCGCACTGATGCCAAACCAGACTCCCCACCTCT
The DNA here is from genome assembly GCA_013400235.1 of Oriolus oriolus. Lineage (NCBI taxonomy): Eukaryota > Metazoa > Chordata > Aves > Passeriformes > Corvidae > Oriolus > Oriolus oriolus. The sequence goes on from VXBT01013908.1 coordinate 373,991, forward strand.
AATATTTCATCCACGTCCCCAGCACTGGGGCATTTTCTCTCACAGCAATGTTCCCTTTCCTACAGGCATGAGGAACTGCTCTCGGATGTCCTTCCGTCATTATTTCTGGTTTCCCGCTTGTCTCCACAGCTTTAATTCTCCTCCGTTTGCTGCGGTTGTCCTCTCCCTCATGATGCTATCATTTCCCTTTCTACCTTTTGCCCTTCTTTATCACCCTCTTCCTCCTCCCTGAGCCCAGTAATACAAACAATTAACCACTTAACAGTCTATACCTGAGAGGAAATAAAAACAGGTGATGCAGCAGAGCTGTGCTTGATGAACCAACTGGAGCTCTTGCCAAGACTCAACAGCTGCTGAAGGGATTTAAGTATGCACTTCTCTCTCATTTTAATGAGAATCAGACATCAACATTTTTAGGCACTCTTTGAAGATCAAAGCTTAAAGCAGCCAACAGCAAATAAAACTCAGATGAACATTCAGAGAGGTGTCCTCTAGGGCAGGAGAGTACCGCTGTCATGCCTAGGGATGAGAAGGAAAAGCTAACAGACTTTCCAGAAGGAGCTGGGCCAGCTCACCCCAGTATCTTGACTCAGTGCCAGGTCACACACCCTGCACAATGCCACAGCCAGAGCTCCCCTCGGACCAGAGAATGGATGGCAACAGCGCGCGGCTCAGAGCGATGGTGCTGGGACAAAAGAGGAATTTCACGGTCCAAGCCATTGTCATCACATCACTCTTGGCAAACCCTTTCTTTATTCCCCCAGCCTTCTGTAAGTATTAAAAAGTCTTCTCAAGTGAATTTAGTGCCCATGAAAGATGCCAGGCTCACAGCCTGGGAGATTCTTTTTCCTTGCCTAGAGATCAGCTTGTCACCCCTCCTCCCTGCCGCCTTCTTCCCAGTTTCTTTTGTCTCCAAGAAAGACTCTTCCTCTGAGATCTTTGGGGATGGTCAGCTCCAGAGATCCAAGTGCAGCAGCTAGTTTTATAAAATGGGCATTTCTGTGTACCAGGCTATCCAAATGGAAAAGAGCACGGGAAGTGAGGCGCCTGTTCTTGCTCTGGCCGTGTAGATGCCTTGAAGTGCTTCCCAGTCCTCCGAGAGAGATGGAGCAATACGAGGGAGATACCCAGCCATGGTCGGTTCGCCCCTGTAGTCACTATCCCTGTCCTCTGCTGCCACCCCGCGGCTGCTCGACATTCAGGGGACAACTGCTTTTTCATGGAACTCATTTTTCAATGGAAATAATTTTTCAATTATTACTGATGTTGTGAAAACAGAGCAGTGCTGCACTTAAGCCACAGAAAATATCTGAAAGGTTCAAAGGCAGATGCTTGAATAAATTTTACTGTGTGGGAAAGCAAGAATAAACTGTTTAGGAGTGGTATTTACCTTATTTCTCAATTTAAATACTGAAAACCCAGGCAGGCTCATCAAGAAATGCTGCAGTCCTCTGTCTAAGTACAAAATGAGAGGAAAGGGGTCCCGACCCTTTCAGTTTGTCTGGCTGATATCTTTCAATGCTTCCCACTCCGTCAGACATGATCTCTGAGGTCTCTTTTCCCTGATAGTATCCTTCACCTGGTTCGGAGCATATTCCCTATGATTTTGTCCTGAAAGTACCTTATGCTGCTAAAAATTATTTAACATTCATGTTAATAAGCACTGGATTAATTTTGTTCATGCTTTGTGTCAATTCTTTAACTACTGCCCACGAGGCCAAAAACCCCTGAAATTCCCTGCCCACGTGTAAGCCAAAAATGTCTTCAACCTGCATGGCAGGGTTTTTCACCAGCTCAAGAGAATGCTGGAGTAATTTGGAAACTAAGATGATAAGAGCAGGCTTAGCTAGTGATTAATAAGGGATTTCATAGCATTCCGGGAACATTCTTGTTAATTTTATACTGCAGATATGGACATTGATAGTGCAAAAACTGCCAGAGTGTGACAGGAAAGACATTTGTTCTCTTCTGCCTTAAAAAAATGCCTTCAGATGTGGGTGACAGGCAAAGGTGCTCCCTAAAGCCACTCTCACAGTCACACACAGCACCTATTCCTCTCCTTGCCTGAATCCTCTGAAGTAGCCACATCCTGCTTGGAACTGTCTTATCCAGACATTTTAGGGAGGGGAATTTATAGCTGCATTTCCAAGCTTATTCATTTACCAAGCCAAACACTTTTTGGCCAAACTAATTTTATCTGCCGTACATGCACATATGAATTCAGCTGCAGTTCAGGTTGAGGCAGGTCCAAGTTTCCAGAGCTGTCAGGTGCCACGGAGATGGATGAGGTAAATATACCTGTAAAAACACCAGGCACGTTGCCCACTGTCTTCCTCCTTCCTGTGTGCTTTGGATTTACACCTTGCCCTGCATCTCCAGGATGACATATAAATGCCTTTCTAGAGGAAGGATTTCAAATTGTTGTTTTACCATATTGTGCCAGTGACGAGTCCCACACAAGCATTGCAAACACAAACTGAACACATGCGTTCCCTTCCTGCCTTCTCCTCCACTTGGTCCCATTTCCTGGTTTCTCACAGTTCTCTCAATTTTTAAAAAAATTTTTTTTGCTGCTCTTCTGTTTCCAAAAATATCATTGAAAATAAACTGACAGGACAAACAACTCCAAGATTCCCATTAACAAGGTCGATGTGAAATGACACATTCAGCTCTCAGGCGTGAAAGGCCCTTGATCTCAGGAAAGAATTGGATTACAAAGATTCCATATTCCAGTTTAATATCTGAACTAGAGCAGGACACAAAACAAGCCCTAACTCCTGCATCGTGAGAAGGCCATTTGGCTCGCTGGTCTCCTCTCTTCTTGCATGTAGTGCCACGTTCTGGAGGTATTGATACAGACACAAGGTGATGATGAATCTGGGTACAAGGAGCCCTTCGTATCCAAATACTGCATGACTTTTTCTGTTTTCTTAGCTTCAACCTTAAGCAGTGAAAAATCATATTCCTGCTTCATGCTGTTTACACAATGCACTGGAAACTTTACCCTTGCATCCCAAGGTGGGAGGAGAAAGGAGAGGAGCAGGAATAACCAGAAAGGAAGGGAATGTGCCTGCTAAAGCCAGACACTACACAGAGGCTAAACAGCGTTTGTTTAATGGCCGTAGCTCCAGGGGATCAGGCAGCAGGCACATGTTTTTATAAGCTGAATTATACATTAATGAAAATCCCAGGACATTCCTGTAAGAGCAGAGGCATTCGTGGTAGCTGGGATGCTGGCCAAATTCCAGTGAAGGTAACTACACTGTTTCCCTGTGGTGTCCTCGCCACCTCAGTGAATGTGGTCAATTGTTTCAGCTCCAAGCCGCTGCACAGCATCCCTGGGATGTACAGTTCTCTGGGATAACATTCTCACTTAAGGAATCTTGGCGGAATTTAAAAATAGCTCCCGTGAATGATGACAACGTCCTTTCTGGCAAACAATTTTGCAACAACAGCTTTGAGACAAACAAGCTGCAGAAAACTTGAAGATTGCATAAAAGTTCCAAGAGGAAAGAACAAAAAGTACACTGGAAACCTCAAAGCAGAAATACTGTGGCACACACTGCTCTGCTTGGAATTAGTTTAATTAATATCCTTCCAGGGACTTGACCACACATGGCTAAATTCAGAATATGCCTTTTCCATTTCATGGGGTTTGGATGAAACCTATACAGAAGGATTTTTCAGGGAAAAAATCGCTCTGTAAGAAGGCTTGGAGTGGGTATTTCCTTTGCTATGGCTACAGATGGCCAGTTGCAACCCTTCCTCCAGGCTTCCAAATTTTTAAAGATACCGTTTCTCTCCGAGTAAGTGTCTTTAAGTGAGTTGGCACTGCCTTGTCTGTATCAAAGCAGACTGTGCTGAACCTGTGAAAAGCTTGGATGAGCTTTGAAGACCAGCTCATGTTCAAAGGGCCTGGCAGGAGAAGAGCAAAACCACAGAGAAACGGGACAACAAACCTTAAGGCTGCAAGTGTGAGTTTCCATCTGTCCCAGCAGAGACTTTTGGGAACACTAATATTGAACTGCTGCTGTTTGCTCTCATCCTTGCCAATATAATAATTTAAAATGTACAGTGCTGGCCCTTTGAAAAGCTGCACGGAGCACCAGTTCCAGTAAAATCCCAGCATCTGTTCCTCAAGCTGAATTAGGAGCAGAGCCAGCTGACTCCTTTAGTTGAATCTCCCTTCTGCTGACAGGATAGATCCCCAGATTTGAACAAAGCAGGAGCAGTTTGATTCTCTCCTGCATTCTGGCCCTTACTGAGGTCAGGATTAATGCCTTCATTGCATGGAGAGCCAAAATACAGAGTATGAAAACAGCATGCTGATCGTGGTGGCCTCTTGAGTGTTCCTGTTGGATCCTAGAGATCCCTGTGAAAATTGCAGATGTAACTGTGTGCTGGTGTTTGTCTTCAGAGCTAAGCAGTGTGCAACACGGGGATGGAGTCTCTCCTCTGTACTTGCCGCTTGTATTGTCACCATTTGTCACAAGAACTGCCTTCAGCCTGGATGTCCATCTGTGGGGAAGCTGGTTTTAATTATTGATAAAATACATAAACCCCAGAAGCCAGCCGTGGCTTTCAGAGGAGCCCAGGTGATTGTGGCCAGTGCATGATCTCAGCGATGTTTTCCACTCAGCCATCCCTGTCCTGATTGATTAACTGAGTGGGGGCTGAAGGAGCAGCATGCAGTACTTAGCTAATTACACTGCCCGAGGTCTTTTGTCCTGCTGCCTCTGGATCGCCTCAATTGATTCTTTCAGTCCCTAAACAGCTTTGTGGGCTGCATGCCTGGGCAGAATAAGGTCTTTTGTCATACTTTAATGAACGAAAATGTTTTAAATCCTCTCCTTCTCCCTCCACTCCAAGTAGCAGCAAGGGTAACCCTGGTGCAAGGACAGCTGTACATGGCTGATCGGTGTCTGTAACCATGAACGTTCTCCTCCTCCAAGGCTGTGGGAGTTTGCAAGCTTCCCAGCATCATCTATCCCATCTATCCAAGGTATCTATTGCCACCTCCATCTTCGTGGACTACAGGAGATTTAAATCTTGGAATTCTTCTAGAATACAGCTAAAAACATGTTAAATGAGTGAACATCCAGCATCATAACACAAGTTCATGAGTAATTAATTCCTGCATAAACCAATCTGAAACTTTTGTTTTGGGGAAAAAAGAAATAAAAATAAAAATAAAAATCCCACCTTCAGTTTAATCTTTTCCCTGCAGCATCTGACTACTGATAATGTATTTTTTGTAGTTAAACTGAAAACACTTAATATTCCATTTAAACCATGGGATTGGCAGCATCCCAGTGAATGTCTCCACAAAATGTCTCCTAGTCAGTTAATCTAATAAACTTCTGCATATAATGAACAATTTTTCAGCATTGTCCAGAGTAGTTAATCCTGGCACAGCCTCCCAAAGTACAAGTAGTAAAACATGGATGTCACGACCCAGCTATGAGCTGACCGTGTTGTGCTCTACATGCCCATGCTCCAGAGCTGGTTATTTTTCAGCTGGCTGAGTTTTAGATGTGAATTAAAGCGATTAATAAATGAAAAGGCTCTTATCATCCATTCCTGTGCTCACAGCCCCTGAACAATTTTGCCCTGCCACTTGCCAACGAAGCTGTAAGAGCTCACAGCACATGCTTCATCACTTCATGGTCAAAACTCTTAATCTGAGTAATAAGGGCAAACCCCATTCCTTTTTCCAAAGGAATGGACGTGGGGAAGGAGAGAACACCTTGGGACTAACAAGCAGTCGTTAACCCACCGTGATCAGAAAATCAAGGCGTGCTGCTCTTTTGAGACTGCTGTTTACACTGAATGGGCTCCACGTCAGATTTGTTCCCTTGGAGTTCAAGTAAGTTGGTTCCAGTGCCAGCTTGGCGTGTCTGAAACGCTAATTGTCTTGTTTCCATTTCACACATCATCATCACAGTAACATTTCTGGAACTGGGAGACAAATGCCAGTTTGACTGGAAGGCAGACTGAAACACAGCCAGAGAACCTGCAGGTTTAGTGCAACTCCAAATGTGGCTTTTCCCTGCCCCAATAAAAAAGTAAGACGCTGGCAAAACTGCAGCCCTATGCTTTGGTTTGAGAATTATTGTTTAAAAGAAGGGCTTTTGCTGAAATGCTCACAATATGTTTAGGTGTCTGCTTGTACCTCATAGTCTCATGAAAGCCTCTTTCATTTAGGAAGTGCAGAGAAGAAATCAATGTATAAAGGCCCAGGTCCCCAAATGCACACAGGTGAAATCCTTTTGGAGTTAAGCACCGAAGCATGACATGTAAATACAATTCTCTGCAGATTTTAAAATACTATAGGAACAGAATTAAAACCAGAATTTGGCTATTTAATTGACAATGAAAAATAAATGCATACAGATAGCCTAATGTGATAGGAAAATGCATTAAACCAGTTTACACAACATTTCCCTAATCAGTCCAAAAACACAGACCAAGTTTTAATATCTAGTGGTCTGGCATCGTCTAGCTCCATCACCTCAGCAGAAGGTTTAGAAGTTGGGCACAGGATTCACTGAATGCAGATGGTTCACTGAGTGCAGGGAACAAAAGCCATGAAACATATAGAGTCAAGCTCCCCAAAATATTCTTGTCTAATACCCTTCATTACGCAGATTTTCGTATTGTGGAAATACATCCATAGTGGAGTTTAAGAAACTTTCGGTTTAGAAACCATTTTTCCGACATTGCAAGTATCCACCTTGCTGCTTAATCAGACTCTTCTGCGATCCCTTCCAATCTTCACAAGCAAACATGGAAGTGGCTGGTGTTGAAGCAAATGTCAGCCAACAGATATTTCTTCTTTCTCTTTTGGGAGGATGATGAGAAGTGTTCCTCGTGCTTTCCCGAGGAAATAGTATGCTCTGAACAAAACTTGTGTGGCTCGCTGTTTGGGCAGCACAAGAACTGAATAACATGATGCATTTTTAAAGATTTTCTGCATTTTTTTTCCTTGTCTCCTCCTCCTGAAGGGTCAGTTCAGAGGTTGAATGTCCTGCTGAAGCAGTACATGAAATTCCGTTCCAAGATGCTGAACGCTGTGCCTGAGCTTTATGCCCAACTCTGCCTCCCTGCATTCCTGAGTCTTTTCCTTTTGATAGAGCAATACACCTAAGTAATTAGTTTTGTACCTTAGGGACACATTATTCACTCCAGTGAAAGAAAAACACAGAGCAATTTCTCAGCCGAGATCCTGGTATTGTTCCAGTATGACAAATGTGTTTATTTACATCAGCTAGAGCACTGGCCTCTGGAAATCATTGCCCCCATGCATTATATCTGGTGATTTTGATGAATCAGGGAGCTTTCTTGGGAATGATGGAGAAGACGATATTAAACCAGGATCTAAGAAAAAGGTCCCATGGTCTTCAAGTTTTTCTTCAGAAGTCAAAGAAAAAAGGCCATCATATTTTATTTCCTAAGGCCTGGCCACTCTGTCCTATGAAAGGTCCCCTCTCCATAGCTCAGGCACAGCACTCACTTCTCTTTCTCCCATCGATAGCTAATTCCAAGTCCAGTTGTGGCCTGGAAAAAGCAGGGAAGGTGTGAAGCAAAGGAGTATCAGGCAGGAGAGAGGTTATTTCTCCTGCTGCTGGGACACAAGCAGCCCAGACAAAAAATATTGTTCTTTGATGCCATAGCGCAGATTTGGGGTATTGGCCAGCTCCCAAGGGCTGTCCTTGGATGACTTTGCCATCGTGTCTCCGTTTCTCCAGCCAGATAATAATGCTCATCCATCACACTTAAATAGCCAGAACCAAATTCTCCTTCAGTTACGTCAGGGCGCGACAGAAGAAACGCTTCTCTGACACCTCACTCACTCTTTCCAGGTTTACCACAGGACAATTCCAAGAGCAGATTCCCACCCCGACAGTTCATCATACTCCTCACAGAGGCACTCAAGGGTATTACTTGGAAGCCTTTGCTGTGCAACACCCCAAAGAGCCCTCTGTGTCCATGTTAGTCGCGTGGCACATCACCTACAACTAAGACTGTGTTATGTGTCTGCTCTTGTCCTGCATCCCCTGGGTGCCAGCAGGAAGACCTCAAATGGCCCCAAAACAGAAGTTAGGTAAAAGAGGGCACAAGTGAGGGCCAGAAGTAGAACTGGATTGTAAGCAGCAGCTCCTTGGTCCTGCTGCAGGGCCTCTTCTCTTGAACCACACTGCTTTCCTCACTGCCTGGCAATTAAACTGCCCAAAGCCACAGCGCAGAAAGGATCAGGCCTGTAAGCTGGTTTCACTTTTATTATTTGTTCCTAATCTCCTGTCAGTTCCCACGCAGTTTTTGAAGTATCGATCACCCCACAGCAAAAGCTTCCAATGAACAATGGATCTGTGGTTAATGAGTCCCAGGAACTCCTCCCACCTCGCTCGAGCCCTTGGGGTGAGAAAGTTAAGTGCTCCTGTACAAGCTCAAGTGACTGCTCACCATTTCCTTAATATTCTGTCTCTTTCTGTTTTGCAGTTTGCCTTCTGCTGAGCTAATGTTTATTTTTCCAGAGAGCAGTTATTGTGGTAAACTGATATCAGACCAGCAGTGTGGGAAATAAGATTTCATCTCCTGTACTTCAACACTTCATCCAGGAAGGCAACAAGAGCCAACCTAAGAGCCTTCTTTGTCTTTAACAAAGATGACACCTTGTAGCTACTGCAGTGATGATGCCTGTCACTCCTTGATGCTTACTGGGTCTCTCTCACCAGTGATTTTCCATGATTTAGATTCTGTGGTTTTTTCTAATGGAGAAGATATCACACTCCCCCCATTTCAGTGTGAAAACCCCTTGGGCACATCAGCATCTGCTGCAGTTCTCTGGATGCTGAGACACCAAGACCTCTAGGAACATGATACTTTCCTGTTTGCTCATCGTATTCACACCCTTGAGCATGTTTTACTTTTCCCATATAGGTAATATTAGAGAAAATAGTGGGATTTCTGAGCTGAGAACAGACCAGGCCCCATTCGTGTGTTTGTAGACCTCTCCTATCCAAAATTGCGGAAGGAAAAATGTGCTTTTACTTTTGCAGTTGTGGAGAGCAGATGATTCCTCATGGTTAATATAACTCTCAAAGCATGTTTTCTATTCTAATCTTGCTGACTGATCTTTCTTCTTCTAAAGTTTTAATCTTGCTTAAGGAATAAATGTGTGATATTGTGTTAGAAAAGCCAATCAACTGCTCAGGCTCTAGCTGGGAAGCAATGTGAGTTCCCCTTTGTACAAGCTCTTCTCAAACGTGATTGTTTCCCCAGTGTCAAATTCCATGGATTTTAGCAGCTGAATGGGTACAAAATTTGACATGGTCAGAAACGTGTGCTTATAAAAACTTATTACCGCTGAATAGCTGGTGCATTCTTGGTGCACTCATGTGCAAAGCGCCCTTGGAGAGGGCTGGCTGGCAGCGCCTCTGGGCCTCATTAGCGCACACACGCACCCATCCCAGCCTCCCTCAAACACCGTCCTGGCTGTTCCCATGTGCCGTGGGGAGGGGACGCGTGAGGCTGCGCAGAGCCGGCACCCTCATGCAGCAGCTGTCCTCAGCTAACCCTGGGGCTGGCCCAGGCGGGGCAGAGCCACCGCGGCTCCTCAGCCAAGGCAAGTCCTGCGAGTGAGGCAGCTCTTGAGGGCGAGAGCTCACGTGCTGGGAATTACAGCCAGAGCAGTGCTGAACTGAGAACAAGGGTGGGCACAAATACCAAGTCTCGTGACTTTCCAGCTGACATTGCTGCTCAAGGGTTCTGCTGGGCGCTAGCACACAGATAGCCCCCATCTCCATAGCGTGCTCCACCAGGCCAATAAAATCCAGCAAGGTGTGGTGAGCCACAGGCATATCTGGATGCCTGGGTCACTGTAACCCAGTCCTATGACATAAATGCAAATGGAGCTCACAGGGCTGTATCTGTCTTAGAATCACTGAGTGGTTTGGGTTGGGAAGGACCATAAAGACCATTTAGTTCCAACACTTTCCACTTTCCACTATCCCAGGTTGCTCCAAGCCCCGTCAAGCCCGGCCTTGGACACTCCCAGGATGCACAAAGCCAATGGCTCACATAGCACACAAGTACCAGATCGGTGTGTATACGCCAGCTTTAAGAAAAGCTGCTTCATTCTCACAAGTTGTTCCACTGACAAGGCCTTACACTACCAAAACCTCTTTGCCTGGATTAGTGCTATCCCTAGACTTAGAGACAAATCTCACAAGTTATTTGGAATATTCGAAATAACAAAGTTTGGCCAGCCAGGGCTGTGTGGGGAGGTTAAGCACAAATGCTGAGCAAACGGTGCCTCCTTCCTGGCCTTATCCAGCTCCACACAAGCTTCTGCTTACAGCAGAGCTTTTTAGCTCAGGCAGAGGGAACGCCGGTCCTCCTGACAGACCTGGGGATGATGGTCATCATAGGATCTCTCTCCCTGCCTCTCTGCCCCGCAGCATTCGCAGGCAAAGGGCCACAGTATCCCCTCTGGGTAGAAAGACATCATGAGTGAGAGATCTAGGTGTGAATAAATAAGAGCAGTTGCCAACAGGAAACTTGAGTGAGAAAGCCAGATTTTTAATGAGTATTCAAATAAGGACCAGGGAAACCTCCATGGACACTGAGTGTTCCTGCAAATCCACTTATAATTTATTTTGCTTTAAAGACTGCTTATCAACTTTTCTAATGCCCGTGTGACTTACGTGTTTAAGTCCAATTGGTATCATGTTAATAGTGGAAACATTTCCCAATACACACTGATTCTGAAAAGGTATTCATTAAAAAGAAAACAGCCTGAAGGTCACTATTTTTAAAACATAAAGTTACAATTTTTCAATTTAAATTAGCATGTCATTATTTGATTTGATTTTAGTAGTTGAAGTTATCTGTGGGAATTGTCAAAACTAAAAATGTTACTGAAACAAACCATCTGGATCAAGTGCAAATATTTTTTTAACATCCAGTGACCTGCAAATCCATTTTTCACTCAGCTCCAGTTACCAATAATAATAAAGAAAGCAAAATATCTTTCTCCATTAGAAATATGACGTGCACAGGAACAATATCCAGTGATATCATCACATCCATTCCTTAATGAAAGTTCTGCCTTACTACCTACATTTTCCTAGGAGCTTAAGATATCCCTTGTACTATTAAGAAAAGGTCTTAAAGGGGGACTCTGGCAAGGTTCAGCTCCATTTAACCGGAAGACAAAAGGTCAAAATAAGCCCCAAAGATAATAAGGAATGTCATTCATAGGTGGGATGAGGCTAAATTGCTCCACATTCAAGCAGAGCTTTCGTTTAAAAGAGAAGAGTGGGGCATCCTTATTTAGGTATAGTGATTCCAGTGGCAAGAACAAGGCTGCTTCCACATGCAGCTTAAATGCAGTAAGGGGTGTTGATCCCTAAAAGGCAGGGAAGAAGGAATAACTCTAAAGGGTTGAAACTTTTAACTTTGACATTTTTTAAGCAGAATACTTCAGATTTGGTCTTGGTGATTGTTTTCATTTCAAAGTTCACCTGCGTTTATTATACGGGGTCAAACAAAACTTGTCAGTTCAGCATGCATCCCTCATTTTTTTCTATTCTTTCCATCTTGCCATGGTTTTCTTTCAGGGTCTACAAGGACCAGTCTCTTTATAGAGGCCACCAAACCAAGGATATTACATAGTTCTATGTTCTTTAAGCTTTCCATGTATTAAAAATTAGTATTCATGACATGGTCAATATGCTGTGAGTAAATGAAAACTGTAAATCCAAGCGAACAACCGAACTCCTGACACTGCCTGCTCCGAATGCACATCTCCTCCTACACTGCCCCCCAAGCCAGCAACACACGTATATCCAGATATAAAAAAAGAGAAAAGGAATTTCATAAGCCCCTAGGCCAACAAAATTCTTCCTCTGTTCTCCTCCTGACCAGGGTCTTTGGGTTTCCAGCATTTTTCTTCCTGGCCACTGTTAGTTTTGGCAAGAGCAGTAATACCACTAAGAAGTTACAGACCCTCGGTTCCATTCCAAAACCAATTTAGCTAACTTAAACCAGCAAAAAACCCACACACACCTTCTTATCAGCTGGAATTTCCACTAGTGCCTGAGGGACAGAGGAAATCAGAAAGCACACTACAACCCAGCAGGAAATATTTCTGATCGTGATTAATGCTTCCTTTAGCAGTGGAACAGAATCTTTGCAGATCTTTGGGGATCCTTGGAAGAATTCCATTTACTACTCTCCAGGCCATATTTTGCTGTGAAAACCTCATTACACAACAGAAGCATTAACGGATTCAGAATAAAATAAGAAAAGATGTATTATCCTAAAGATTTGGAGAACAGGGAGAGAAAAAGTTAAGAAAGGCACATAGGGTTTTCCTTTCACTCCATGTGATTATGTTGTGATAATGCCCGCCACAGTCCTGTCCATCACTCATGGACTCAGGTCAGAGAAGCTCTCTGACCCGACCAGCTGGGTGACACAAGCCAAACAATGACAAATTCAGCTTCAGTTGCTCTTGCCAGAGGGATCTCAGGGTTGCCTGTTGAGCAGCTATGAGACAACCACACTTTCCTTTTATCCATCTTCTTTTTTCCTTTTTCTTTTTTTTTTTTTTTTGCTAGGGAATTTCAGAGATAGCTATAGAGCTTGGATAGGCCCAGTCTCTCATCTCTCCTATCCAGAAAAGTGTCTTTCGAACTTTGGCTTCCTTACCTAGCTCCTACATTCCCGACTTTTAGCAGATATAGGGGTAATTGCCCCGAACTACCTTGATAGGAAGTACTTCAAAGCCATACTCCGGCACAATAAACTCCCCTTGAGGATTTCTAGGTATTGCTGTGAAGCTGGCCAGTGACATCCCACACAGATGCAGGGAGCCAACTCGGATCCAATTGCCACTGGATTCATTTGCTCCCTTCCAGTCACTGGGGAATGCCATGGCCACAAGCATAATGGAAGACAATGCTTTTATTGGAAATGGCAGGACACTAACCCCATTTTCATATTACCCTAAAGGGAAGCAGACTCACTCTGGAGTGCTGAAGAGTCAGCAAGTAACCAAACACATTTGACCGAGGATGGTGCTCGGTCTACAACTGGTCACCAAAAGTACAGGGGCAGACTACAACCCCCTGTAAATTACAAAGAGGGCTTAATGTGACTCAGGAAAAATCAAGATGATAATGCTGTTGCTGGTATGTGATTTACCCTGAACAGAATTTAGCTTGTGGCATCACATTTTTTCCCTAGTACAATATGCCACAGCCCAAGCTTCCATAATATCTCATCACCAAAGGCAGAAGGTCCCACAGAGCAGCGCTATCACACCCTCTCCTGGCCAAACCCCGACGGGTCAGTGATTCAGCACTGAATCAGCGGGAGCAGGACCCCAGACTGAACCACTTTGTGTCATTTCTCTTTGCCTTGCAAAGTCTCCCATCCAAGGGGTGACACAGTCCAACCTGTTAAGCTAATGAGAGCTGACAAGATCCCGGCCTGAGAAGAATAAAACATACAGAACAATAGATGCTCACCCTGGTTCTCTACAGCTCCAACCAGCACAGGAACCTTTTGTTTCAGCAGCCGATGAGATACATAACAAGTTATAGAGACATTGAGTCACACAAGCGCACTTACTTTTGTTTCTGCTTACTCCTGCCTCCAAACCTCCAGCTTCTGTTGGTGTGTCCATGGCTCATTCTCCATCAATCTCCATCAAACGTTCATATAAACCATAAAAAGCCCCTGTCCCTGGTGGGCAGGGAAACCTCTAACTGCAGTTCATAATTAATGTCCAACACTTGGTTAAATAACAGCTGGTCTTAAGGGAAGCACAGATGAAGGTTGTGCCTTGACATTTTTTTGCATAGCACCGATTTATTAGAAATCTTGGATGTTCTCTGTACAGATTTCTCAGCTCAGACTGTACAGAGCACAGTCTCTCCACAGTCTTGCTGCCTTTCCACACTAGCCACAGGAAAAGAGAGACTGAAGCAACTGCAGTTCTTGTGCCTGAAGTTTACGGGTTGCTACCCCAAAGGACTGGACTACATGGAGGGAAGAGTGATTTTTGGAGGTACCCCTTAGTGAACAGGTGAGGACACAGATGCTGCTGGCAGGTCAATGTGTTGCTACATTAGAGACAGACTCAGAAAGAAGCACAAGGACTTCTTTTCCCAAAGTAGAAGGGACTGTTAATGAATTGGAAATCCAATTTTTTTGGATTTTCCAGCTGTGGAGGTGTATTGCTGCAGAATGGCACAGAGGAGTGTGGGGACCCCTTGAACAAACCCAACTGCCACTGACTAAAGCAGGAGTGGGAAGAGGGCCTCAGGCTGGAAAAAAATGGGCTGCTCTGCGCTTATGGGCAAGGATATGCAGGGAGTCCCTCCCCTCCCATGTCTGCGGCTATGTTTTTGGCCTAGCAAAAAGGGTAAGTTGCCCCTGATGAAGCTGTGATGGAAAACTAATCCTCTCCAACAATAGCCCAGTGCTAAGAAACATCCATGGATCTGGGCAGGAGAGAAAGCAAGGACCTCTTCTAAGGGTATTTGTTTCTCCATCAGTCTTTTGTGGCGTCTTTCCCTCTCAACCACCTCCTTGCCTGCTTGGTTATTCCAGCATTAGTTTGCACGGGCTGTTTGCAGAGACAGAACAACAACAGAGGTCTGCTTGGAAAGGCAGCAGAAACCTCTTAGCTTGAGACCAGAAATGTGCAGAATCCCCAAAGAACAAAAATGCTTGAACTTGCCTCCCCAAAAGTGTTGTATTCATTGACTTGCAAGCAGGGGGAACAGCCATAGTAATTTAACCTAGGGAAGAGTGCCAACAACTTATTTAATTGCAGAGTTTGTGCCAACAACCCCACAATACAACTATTAATACAAGTCTGCAGTACAAGACTAATTCTACTAACCTTTTGCTGTTGCCTTTTAGTCAGGTCAGCGGCTGCATCCCTTCTGTGCTGACACTATTCAACAAACACTGGCAACTGCTTTTAAGCAAACACCAAACGGAGCAGGGCAGGAGGGAGGGAAGAGGGACTATTGAGAAAAATGAAGATTCCCCCCACAACCCCACCCCTCGCTGTCCAAATGTTTCACATTTCTTTCTCCATTTCAAGCCCCTCTCTTGAAACTGGAAATGCGTCTTGCCGTGTATTTGCCCCTGGAAAACAGCCAGATCTTTGGTCTGGATTCCATCAGCTCATTTCTCAGTTTCTATGAGACTGCATTTGAGAAATTTGGGTCTCTCTCACTCCACTGGCAAGACTGGTCATCAATCAATGTATGAAAACATGAGGTCTGACACTGGGGACCAATCCCCTTTACTAAAAGAAGCATTCCTTAAGGAACACATATTTTTACAGAAAAATTCAAAAAAATAGCAATAATGGATCTGGCACTACTGCAAGTTTTCAAGGACACAAATATTCCAGCAATTATGTGCCATTGTAAACACCTTAAAATCCAGTATTAAATGATGCATACATCTCAATGATGCATCATCCTTGTATGAGGTAGTAAACTCCCTAGTGCATTTGCAGGCTCACTCCTGCTTCACTCTTCACCCATCCCCATATTTGGGGTTTTATGCTAACATCTCGTGACCGTATCACAACTGTAAATTCCAACCACCTGGGAGCAGATTTCTTTATTACACTCATAAACAGCATTAAAGGGGTTGTAGCTTTTAACTTTATCCTGCTGCCACTGCCATGATAAGAGAAAATAAATACTGCTCACAAGCTCAACAGAAAACCAGAGTAAAAACTTCCATATAGCTACAGCGGACGCTCCTTCTCAGGGAGTCAGTTCTCCAATGGTACTGGGAAGTTTTTGGACCCTGCTGATCCTACAGACCAATTCCCCGAACACTTCAGCTCCCAAATGGTACCTCTGCACGTCATGTTTAGAAAATGCCCCGCTCCCGACAGCGGCTGTTAAACTCCGCTATCTCTTGGATCTCTGCTGGCCGGGGTTGAAAACATCGGAGCGGCGGATGTGGCCGGGCCAGAGCTGCTTACGGCATCGCTGCAGAATGTGTGACTGAATCCCGCTACAACACCCAGCCACGGCGTTTGTCAGCCAAACTCCTCATTCAGCCGTGCCTCGGAAAATCCCCATTCTTGATGGAGAATGCGGAATGGCTTTCAGGCTGGCAGATTATCCGGTGAGTCTGTGGGAACTGCAAAACACTGCACCTGCCTGAAAAACGGCACCAGCTCAGCACAAGACGTTTCCAGAGGGGAAAGTTAATATATGGGAGGAATGCACATAAATCCTGTTATTTCTTAATGGGATTTGGGAGCTTATTTCTCACCCCGTGCTTTGAAATGTATCCCACAGCCTATTCCATTAATGAATTTAAGCACAGTGATTTTCTTATCAGCAGGAATCATTCTTCACTGGGGTTTGATTTTGTTTTTGGTGGGATTTTTTTAATGCAAGTGTGAAAAATTAATATTATGCTCGAATACCAGTTAGGATGTTAACAAGCTGTGTCCTGGCTAAGCTGCTGTTGTTCTGCTCCTGTTGTTCTTTTCCTGATTTCAGTTGACCAAGAAACCTGGAATCATTTATTTGTTGGGGGGTTTTTTATTATTTAGGCAGTAGCTGGCTAAAAATGGAAAGAGAAGAGCTCTATTTCCAGCTCAGCTGTGAGAATGAGTGGACTCCAACTTTCTCCTACTTAAAACAAACAACATCTGGAAAGTTTTTTTCCACCTCTCAGGTGTACTCAGTTGGTACTGATGGGTGCCAATACCTTTCAGGGTTTCCTGGCACACCCTTAGATGCTCTCTCTGCCACCACTGGATGGGGATTCACTCGAGGCTTTGGAGTACACAAATGAGTGACAGAAATCTTCTGCCTTAGCAGTCTACTTTCAAAGGCCTCTGGACACTGTTCCTTTGACTACCAGTGTTTGTTGGAAAGCAAATTACAGTTCACCTCATTTTCACTTTCAAAGATCCCTCCCAATTCTGACTAGTTCACAGAATATCCTGAGTTGGAAGGGACCCATGAGGATCATGAAGTCCAGCTCCTGGCTCTGCACAGGACCACTCCAAGAATCCCACCATGCGCCTGAAAGCATTTTCCAAGCGCTCCTTATGCTCTGGCAGGATCAGGGGCCATGACCACTGCCCTGGGAAGCCTGGTCAGTGCCTGACCGCCCTCTGGCTGAAGAACCTTTTCCTAACATTCAGCCTAAACATCTGACACAGCTCCAGCTGTTCCCTTGGGTCTTGTCACTGGTCAAATACTTCCTGTGCAATGGATCCATGCTGGATTCACGCTCCACAATTTTGAGCTTCATCAAAAGTTCCTGAAGGCAGACACCAATGAAATTTGAGATGAGATTAGCTCAGCTCCAGCTCTAGTATTGATGATGGGTTTTCTTTCTATGACTTGGGCTCCCAAGAAGTGTGGGAAAGGTTGAAAGTAGTGGACCTTTTCACAAGCAAACGTCTATTGTGTACTAACCCTGAGTTAAACCGTGCATTCTCTGGGTCTCATTTTAGGATCACTGTAAACCTCAGCTCTGGCTATATCTGCTACAGCCAAGTGAACAAGGATATGGGGCATTTTTCTGTCTAATCTTTCATGTAAACTAAAGCCAGGGCAGGATTTACGAAGGTTTCATTTCTCGACCTTGAGGATTACATGTTGTGTTTGATCAGACAGGATTCCTCTCTGTCCTGAGAAGAAAATATTTCTTCTCTTATACCTTTCTGTGACTTCGAAGAATACGACATTCCGTAACTCATGTGGCTGCAGTGAGGGGTGGAGACCTGATCTTTCAGAGCAGCTGTCTCTGGGGATTTGGGCCAAAACTTGACAGCTTGGGCTGACCTCTGCTAAGGAGGAAACTCTAAAGCGTGACCGGTCAACTGGACACCCACACCTGGCAGATGCCATCCCCGCCACTTCTCAGCACAGAGAGACAATTTTTTTCATCATTTCCTTCCACACGCACGTTTATAATGGAGTTGTCTGTGCCTCTTGGGATTCATATCTTGGGACAAGCAAGGTATTCCCTGTAGCCAGGCTCCCTGTGATGCACCACAGCACAGCTGGCACTGCCCCCTCAGCAGCCTGAAGAGCTGCCCCTGACCCTGCTGGAGCAGCAGCAGTGGCAACAGGCCCTGCTCATGTCACGCACACTGGGTTTGCCTTCGGTTGCTAATTCAGTGCTGTGGAAGTGAACAAAAGTCTTTTTGTGCTGGAGAATGCTCGGCAGGCTAATGGAGGGGCTGACAATAGAAGCCTTTTCATCCAGCAACTCCCTCGCTTTAAGAAAAGGTAGGCAATCCTGTCCCTTGTGCTGGCATCAGCAGTCTTTGGAGAGGCCCTAATGTGAGCGCTGAGAAACCAGGAAGAGTGGTGAGGGACTGCCTCCTGCTTCCTGAAACTATTACAGTGGCAGTTTCCAGTCCTCAGCATGCAGATTTCCTTGATATCTGAGATCAGGCATCTGCTTTGTGCACTGCTGCAGTCCGGCAACAAGAGTCAGATGCGCCAGCGGATGATTTTGCACCATGAACCCCTCACCATCACTAGCCCGCTTGCAGAATATTGGAAGATAAAGGGTGAGAAGGGGTGGTTTTTTTAAACATTAACAACAAACATTAACGGGCCCCAAGCTATTCTTCAGCAGCAGGGAGAAAAATAAAGTCCATATTGACAAGAACAAGGGCGGAAATGTCCAAAGAAAAAATAAAAATAAATTTTTAAAAAAATCACAGAAGATGTCACCATGCCTCTGGCTCAGTTTCATGTCCTAATGCCTGGGCCAACAAGTCTCTCATGACTCTGCCAGCTTCAGAGAAGCCTCCCTAATGTGAGCACTGGCCATGGGTTTTGTGCCTGCAGCCCTACAAAAAGGGTAACGGTTCCTAAACTGCAACTTGTCACACCGAGGGATACAGGGAACAGATGCAAAGAAACTTCGTCTGTCAGTGCATAGGATAATTTTATTGTGTTTATAGGGACTCTGGGCATTCAAGTGAGGAAACCTCCTGGTACTGGGATTCCCAGTGTTTGAATCAGAGACAGGGATAAGTGTCTGTGGACCAGCTGGGTACAGAATGGCCTTTTGAGTTTTGTTTTGTCAAGAATGGTGGAACAATTCTCACTGCACGTCACAAAGTGCTCTATGAGCTCTCTCAACCAAAAATACCTGAGAAGTAGCACAGGCAGGGGAGCCTTGTGAAGGCAGCCGGGTCCAGCTCCTGCAAGCGCTGACTGCTGTTCATTGCATCGGAGTTTGGATCAGGCTCCGGACAAGGTTTAAACACCTTACAAGAATTCCGGATTATTTCTCAGGCTCTGTCCCAAACTATTCCCATTATTATTAAACTTTTATTGCTTCCTACATCCCTGCTGAGAGGTAAATCTCAGAGTTTGTGTCATGCTTTTGGCATGAGGTCCCTGCAAACGACCTGCCCTTTTGAGTGAAGGGAACCCATGAACTCCAGCACAGCATGTGCAAAGTGTTCCCACACAGCCACTATCCAAGAGAGAAGGCTTTGGAAGCTTCAATTCCTAGGCAAGAGAAACAACTCCTTTGTTAGAATCATCAACACAGAACTCAAAAGAAAAGGGCATTTCAGAGGTCTGCAACAGTCAGAACTATTCCAAAGGTTTGCGTAGCAAGGAGAAACACACTACAGAAATACCTCTCCTGGCTCCAAAATGGTTGAGATTGATTAACATTAATTACCTTAGGTTAAAAATTCTTAGAGAAAATTGAGAGGGAATGAACCCTTCTGTTACCAGTTTGCCTTTACTGCCTGGAACAGTCAGGGCTTTCATTTTTACATTTTTGATCTTACAGCTAAGGGTGAGCCAAGAAAGTAATTTGGAAACAGAAATCTGGGTTTGGTTCTGGGTATTATCATGATTTTGAGGCCACAGGATACTGGATTCTAATTAAACATTTGGTATCACCTGCAATGGCTTTGGCATTTGTCGTTGAAGCTCTATTTCCAGATGAAGAAACCCCTTGTTTAATGAAATTTCCACTGTGAGCACATATCCCCGAGTCTGGGCCAAAATTACAGAGTTCTAAATTACTGAACAGGTATAATAAAAAATCAGAAATTCAACTGTAGGACCCAAGGTCTGGAAACAGAGGAGTGGAGGTCACTTCAGGCAATCTGACTTCTACTCATTTTGAAGCCTTAGTGACACATTGAGGACACTGAGGTACTTTTTAAGCACAAAGGTGTTTAAACACTAAAAACAAAACAAGCAACTGTCACTCTTTTTTTAAAAAGGGAAGTAATTAAAAACTTGAGAATCTTCTTGCCAAAGGACTGTTTGACAATATGTCGTTGAAAACGTTTCATACCACAGAATCAATACAAACGGGAAAATACAAGGTGTTAGTTTGCCTCTTTTTGGGCACTGTCCCACTGCTACCCAGGGACATTCTGGTGCTCCTTTAGGTCCTGAGTTTTGGACATTTTCTTAAGGTGCAGCAGAAAAGGAGCATGCAACTGACTACCTTTTGCCCATCCTTCCATTCCTTTCCTGCTGGTACAACAAAAACAGATACTGGGAGGATTCCACAAAGCTTTTTTCTGAGGCTTCCCTCAGGGAAAAATCTGAGTCAGATGTAACAAATGTGTGGTCTGCTCTCACCTCCAGCAAAATAAATGATGAATAGACCTGCCTTGAGGACTTTGAATCAGCTGCCATCAAACTGTTTCAGTATAGGGCTGTCTTGCCACAGGGGAAAAAAGAGCAGCATTAGCATAAAGAATCTGTGTGTTTTACCTACGCAAATTCACGTTTGCTGCACACCCAACATTTCTGACAAGTTGAGTTAGACTGGGTTGCATGATGTGCTGAGCACCGTGGCTGAGTCAGCAAAGCTTTACTACTGTTTTTAACTGGAAGTTTGCCCATCTGTGCACTCTACCACCTCCTCCCCTCCAAATCAGCCTGTCCTGCTGCACAGAGAGCAGCAATAGGTCTGTGCAGCAATGGGAATCTGACTGAAAGGCAGCAAATAACTTGTTCTGATTCTGAAGGCAATTCTAAAAAAATACACTAAAAGGGTACTAAAGCCCTGGTAGCTGGCTCTCTAAACCAGCACTTTCTACCAGCTGAGAATACAGGTCTGCTTTTTGCACTTCCACTCCCAACTGCTGCTGCCCCCGCTTTTGGGTAAATTCTTGGCATGCTATTGGTAGAGAAACGTGTCTTTCCCAAGGGCTGCCCAGGGCTGTGAGAAACAGGTTTTGTGCATGTGGGCCTCTTGTAAATTCGCTCCTCTTGGTTTTGAACTTCCATTACAGCCTTTGGTCTGAAGCTGAGACACACCAGTACTCTGGGCCCCCAGCAGTTCCTGATGGCTAGAAAGAGCTATTGTATTCACACAGATCTGTTACCTCTCATCTCTCTACTATTCCATAACAATACATCAGTGTTACTTTGTCACACTGCAAGCTGTCAGGGGCACCAGCTTAGATATTTGTTGAAATGTCCACTTTTATTTACTCTAAGGCCATTTAACACCACTCTGTCAGTGCAAACAGACAGGTAAGCGGACATAAATATAATTATTTGCCAACAGAACAGGGAGCCAAAACAGAAATAAAATTTCCTAATTATGAAAAATCAGGAATTAAAAACTGACATCCACATTTTCTGGTATTTATATGTAGTATTATTTAGAACTGTTGTTGGATCATTCCCAGTGCATGTCTGCATCTTTAATGGTCCCTTTCAACCCAAAACTTTCTATGATTCTCCAAGCACTCTTGTACAGAATTAAACCTGTAACATAATTCATCATTTCCCTGCAGTTCCTCATTACTTCACAGTACAATCAGGCGAGGAATACTGAATTAGCTAAATGACTAATATGCAATTAATTCTGAAGAGCACATAGTGAATTGAAGCACAAGAGGAATTTCTCAGTTGAAACTGGAAACCAGGAAACAGGAGCTGCCTGAATTCCAGAAAGCAGAGCTTTCACATGCAGCCATCCTCCAGCTCTGCATCACCCATGCATGAGCAAAACACTGAAATGCTGACACTGGTAGCACAAATCAAGCAGGGACTACAAGGAGAAAAAAGGGAAAACCCAACCAAAAGTAAAACCCAGCACATTTTTGTGGTGTTATTTCAGGAAAGGCAGGCACAAGTCAGACAGCTCCTAGTGGCACCATGCACACTCCAGGCATGTTTGACATTAAGGGGCCTGGTTGTTGTGGAAACCAAATCCCATAGATTAATTAATGTTCAGCAGCCAGAGCCATCTCCCATCCTCTCTGTCTCCCTGCCCCCAATTAAAAAAAAAAAAAAGAAAAAAGGAAAAAAAAAAAGGGGGAGGGGGGTGATTTTTACATCACAGAAGAATGTCAGAGCAAAAAGAAACTCCTTCCTCACAACTGCACAACACTGCCAGGAACAGCGAAGAGCCTGCGTTAGTCCCAAATGTTTATAAAAGAAAAATTATAACACCATTTCAGTGAGGCTACTTTTGCTGTCTGTGGCTATGCCAAACTGTCTCCAAGAAGGTCCTGCAAGGAGGAGGATTGTGAGAAATTTCTGAAACCCCTTTGTGATGAAAGGACTTGTATGCAAGTCCCCCGTTTTTTTACTTTCAACATGTAAATGCACTAATCACAACTAATTTACTTCAGTGACTGACAGTCTACATGTGAATGTGTTTGCACAGGGAGTTGCAACGGGATTTGAAAATGCAAAGGATTTGAACAACATTGGTTCTGAGTATCAGCATTTTCTTTTAGCTGCTGCTGGTTCTGATCTATTGAATTCCCCACACACATCCCAGTTTGCAGGAGGGAGTACGATTGGACATATGTCCCTATGCATCTGGTAGCTCGACATACACACTATGAACACACAGAATGCACCAGACTGATGACACAAGACAAATATGGTTCGGACCCATTAGAGGTAAAATTTGAGAATTACCTATATCCTATTTTCAGAACAGTTTTAGGGCCATAAGGCAAACTTATTTTAGATATTCATAGATTTAAGGTGATGCTTTTGAAAATCTGTTGTCTTCAGCACCTGCATCTTGAGGTACCTGTGTACTTCTAACAGACCGGTTCTGATGAGAACGAGGAATTCCTTCTCCCATTTTTCCCCCTCAAAATATCCTTGTGAGCTATGCTACTAGTTTCCCATACCCAATCATTAAATAACAAAACTCTTGAAGGTGCACCATACTTAACAGATATTTAGTAAGTAGAGAGTACACAGGGTGAGCAAATTACTAACACAGCACAATATACACACTTACCAAACAGGTGCAAGTATTTACTGCGCTGTTCCAAACACACACTTCTAATTAGCCAACATTCCACCGTGTGACTGAAAGCACTTACTTTGTTCTCACCTCAGGAGTGGCGGGGATGGATTACTGACCATGCTCAGATATGCCACAACTTCATGACACAAGATCACTCCATGAGAGTCCCCTACTCCCTCCCATTCATAGCAGTGAAATAAGTACCGCCGGTTTCTGCAAGCCACGATACTTCCTGCGGGACAAAACCTGCACTTGGATAGTTAAACAATGCCGAGAGCTCTCCTGTGTTTCTGAAATACACAGCTGCTGAGCAAACCTGTTGACTTGAACAGGTGCTCAACACTTAAAACCCAAGCCAAATACAACGTCAATTACGACATTTCAGTGTTACTTCTACAACTCTTGCCCTTTGAGTGGGGCACCACTCCCAGCTTGCTTGCACGGCACAGAAAATGAGAAAAGTACCTTTGAGATGATTAATGGCTCTCCGTGCTCCAGCCCGCCCTTCAGCGTGAATCCCCATGGAGCACCTCCATGCAGTAGTGCCTCCAGGTAGATGTATCTTCCCTTGTGGGTGATGCTGCACTCTGAAGATGATATGCTTGTGTTAATGTTGTCCAACATCCTCATCTGCCCTAATCACATACTCAGGCAAACACAAAACCCACGCAGGCCGTCACAGAGCGACCAGGTTGGAAATCAAAGTCCCCAGAAGCCCACCACAAGTCATCCCTGAATATGAGAAACAAGAAGAGCCTGAGGTGGAAAGTTCTTCTTCAGAGCCAGAGTCCAAGGTGATGGGTTAAAAACGGCCCCAACAACATTTCACCACGCTGCTTCTCCGTCAGGATTTTACTGGCGTTTCAACACTGAGAGCTCCCCATTCCCATGTACTTTGGGCGTGAGAGCTTGGTAAAGATTTCTCTTCCGGTCTTCGGCAGATCAAAACCGTGCTTTTAAAGATGGGGCCAAAGAAAGGAAAAAAAAAAAAGAAAAGAAAAAGTTTATGGATTTAAAAGCCCCTGGCCAGCAAATTGCCAAAATCCAAACGAATGCTTCATTTGTGATTGATTATCAGTCTTTTCTTCCTTTCTGCATGCGATTTACCATTACAATGGCCTTTTTGCCTCAGCCCACTGCACTAAAAGAATAGAAGCGTCTTCTCCCTCTCAGCTCTCAGTTACTCTGTTCGCTTACTTCACAATTTTCTGACTTGTCAAAAA
>VXBT01013908.1:398540-425094 GCA_013400235.1 Oriolus oriolus
AAAAAAAAGGCTGGGGGAGGAGGAGAGAGAAAGTCCATTCCTAAAACCCTTTAGAGGGGTTTAAAATGTGAAATAACTCCATAGTTATTGGATTAAAAAGTGAAAAAAAAAGCTATTGGGAAAACTGGAGAAGCAGGTGAAATGAATCCTCTGGGAAAAAAGTTAAGGCAATAACTGAACTCTTTTCATTTTCAGTGCTCTCCCCGATGAGCTGCCAGAGCTGCAGCAGCTACTGCTGCTCTGAGGGAGGGTGAGGAAGTGAGGAGGAGAGAGAGAGAGAGAGAGAGAGAGAAAGAGAGAGAGAGAGATGGATTAAGGCAAGTAAGGCAGTGCTGCCCAATTGTGCACATCAAGCACGCAATTATAAAATGCAGTGTGCAAAAGCTGGGGCTCACCCTTTTATTATGCCCCCGGAAACCACCATCTTTCTATTGTCCTTGCCAAGGAATTGTAACAATCCAAACTGCCAGTTGCTGAAAACACAATGGACCTGTTCCAAATCAGCTCAGTGGAGCACTGCTAATAATTCTGCTCTCATAAAGTGCTTTTCCTCTGCATGGAGCCTACCAGCTTCCCTGGACATATTTCTTTTCCCCATTTACATTGCCAGAAAGGGCCAATGCTTTCCAAATATATGAATAAGAAATAACACCAAAAACTTGGGATACTTTTATTAACGTAGTCAGTTGCCTACTGTAGAACATGTGGATGTGGGTGCATCTGCTTTTCCATATGTGCATGTAGGCTTAGGGACTTGGCTCATCACTTAACATATATGACAGCATGTGTCACTGAAGGTGTGCAAAACCTTTCCTGATTTTTAATTGGATCTCAAACAGGACAATAGAGAGAGGAGACCAGAGCCCACTGCCCTTCCTGTTGGCATAGCTGAGGAAACACATAGTAGTGTCTCTGCCTCTAAGCCACGCCCAGCTTTTGATCTCACAGTGCCTGGAATGTGCATTATTTCTCCTTCGGGTTTTGCAAGCTGTAAGGACCTTATGTTATCAACACCTTAATGAACTGTAGGGGAAAAACTTTGGAGCTGGGACTCTAAACCCAGGAATCCATGCATTTGTCCATGCCACCCCATTCCCATTCCATTCCCTTTAAGATGTTACAGGTTCCCAGAGCCTTCTATTTGCCCCGTGTGTCCCAGGTCTCATCCCAACAGCCATGGAGAGACATGCAGAAAAGAGGCCCCTCACTTTATTTTTCATGGTAGATGATTCCGCAATCTTTGTTTATACTGAGCTTTGCCCCCTCAGCTTCCCTCCCAGGGACTGAGTTTTCATTAGCCTCACATCCTGGTCAGGCTCACGGATTGCCATTATCCAGAACTCACCCTTTAGCCTGATTCAAATCAGATTTCTGAGGTTTTACATTCCTAATGTTTCAGTGTAAAAACCCTCACTCCAAGCCACCACAAAGAGCAATTCATTTCCATCCTCTGCACAGCCCTTCCAGGGAGAGGCGAAGGCTCCGGGAGCTCTCTTGGGGTGATGCCTCCTGCTATCCATAGCCAGCAGGACTAGTTAAGGCTGTGTAAGGAGACACCAGCCTGTTAACAAGCTGAGGTAGTTCTTTGGATTACATTTATCTCCCATACACAATGTTTGTCACCACACCTGTCTGTGGACACCACAGTTCCAGTGAGAGCTGTATTTCTCACAGTGCCTGGTGCATCTGATGATCAGAACTTATATTTCTGACAGACAGTTTTACTTCTCCTCCAGAACTGCGGTTCATTTCAAGTGCTGAATGCAACATCATTTTTGCCAAAAACTCCATCAAATTTGTCACCATTGCAAGCACAGAATTTTCTCCTCTTACCACCTCCAGATTTGCTATTTTTTCATGCTATTAATCCAGCTCTACAAAGGTCACATACAGGTGCTTCCATGTATTGGAGACTTGCAACCAGCTGAGGAAAAAGGGCTGATCAATCACACAAAAAGGGCTGCCAAATCCTGTGCTACTTCCTCAGCGGGCTCTTATTCCACACAGGAGTTCCTCTCAGGACAGAGCTCAGATACTCTTTACTGGGATGCAGCAAAAGAGACCCGGGCTCAGAAAAGTGCTTTCCACACCAAATAATATATTTTCAGTTTTGCACAGATTCAGCCTAAGAGAAAATAACTTTGGAACAGTCATGTCGGAACCCTTTCCCTCGTCGAGCACTACACTGCTAAAGCAGGAAAAATTACTGAGCACTGATTTCACTTTTCACAGTTCACAATCAAACCCTGTGTTTATCATCAATCAAGGCAGCTGGCAACTGCTGTCTTTTCCCAAATTCCTTCAAATACTCCGTTTCTTTTGCAAATGAAGTTCATCAGAGCAACACTGCCCCCGTCTGCTGAAACCAGAAATTGTCACAGTTTAAGCTGATCGATTTAAATGCAAACATTTCCTTAGTTAATAGGCATTTACTATATGCTTTTTCCTTTCAAAAATGAAGCAGAATCTTTCCTGAGTATTCAGAGTGGCATTACTGATCTTACGTGGGTCCCTGAGCTGGCAAGTCATTAAGTCAGATTAAAAGTAAACCTAGAAATCAAAGACAGGAAATTCAGCTCCTAAATTTCGTACACATCAGTAACCCTATTACTGCCCTTTTGGCAGGAGAATTAAACACTAGGCTTAGTTTAAATCTACCTGATGCTTAGTTCTACCCTATAAGTTCAGAGGAAGCAGATTCACAATTTGTCTCTAAAGAGAAGTTTTGTGAAATAATGTGGGCCCTCTTACCTTTCACAAAGAGACCCAAGGAGTGACTTGCTGATGGCCATACAGAAAGCGTGAAGAGGCTGAGAAAGGAAAGAAGTGCTTCTTTTCCCTTGGTCCCTGGTTTTATCACCGAAGAACTTCTCTTTTTCTTCCAGACAGGGCTCTGTGTAAGCTGAGGGGTGTCAGGAATTTTAAATAATAGACATCCTTCAGGCACCAGCGGGCCCAGCTTCTTCCTCTCCCCAGGAGTCCTGAAGCCATTCACCTAAATCTGCAGGAGGATGGAACAAAACACAAATGTTGAAAGACAGCTCTCCTGGATCAGCTCAGGACCCCTTCAGGAATGAATCATTCCCTCTTGGGGTAGCAATTACCGTGAAAGTTTATTATATAAAAAAAAACAGGAACAAATAAATAAAAAATATGGCTTTCCTATACTTACCCCAAATCAGCTTGGGCTGACTGTAACATATCCATCTCCTTAGCTCTGGAAAATGTCAGTCTTGCATCTAAAAGAAGAAATAACAGGAAGGAACACATGTTGAGGCTCTGCATGGCATCAAAAGGATTGCAATCACCAGCTAATGTTCAAAAGGTGTTTCTAGAGAAAAATTCCCAGGGCTACACAGGGAACCTCCACTCAGATTCCCAGCTGGATTTGACTTCATCTTCCTTCCAAACCACAGAAAAAGCTTGTTTTTCTGGATAGGCCTGAGGTAAAAATGTGAAAAGTCACACAAAGAAAGGGGAAAACAGAGATCTGAGGGTGAAAGGGAAGAACAAAGCTGAGAAACAGAAGTAACCTGTGAAATCAATGAATCCACATCCTTTTGGTGTTGGAAAAGGCACTTGTCTTTGAAGTCTGGAAAGAAAGAATTTTCCTTGGAGAACATGAAAGAGACTCTCCATTTAATATTGCCTCTGGCACAGAACTGCTCTGAGTAGCTCAGTTCCTCAAAGCAAACTGAAAAGTAACAAGCCAAGGTGAGGAATGGATCCCTCCCTCTAAGAAGAGGACAAGTGCTGCCACAACTGAAGGATGCG
Source organism: Oriolus oriolus (assembly GCA_013400235.1). Classification (NCBI taxonomy): domain Eukaryota; kingdom Metazoa; phylum Chordata; class Aves; order Passeriformes; family Corvidae; genus Oriolus; species Oriolus oriolus. The sequence goes on from VXBT01013908.1 coordinate 402,315, forward strand.
AATTCAGGGCATTTGAACTCAGAACTGCAGGTTTTCCCTCTGCATCTGAATTTTCATCTATCTGATGTCACCACCCTGCTGAAAAAAGAGTTTGAATCAGGAACTAGGAATCAAAGAAGAGTCATCACTGTGCAACATCACAACCTCACAATGTTCCCACCTCTAATAAGACAATTACTAAACAGTTCAAGTCACTATTAGAGCCTTTAACCAACTCTGAAGTGGCTGGTGGGTATGGCCCAGGTATTTAGGCAGAGTCTCTGCTGGCATGAATCACTCCAGTCCCTTCCTCTGAAGCTCTATCCCCCCAGCACAGCTCACCGTCCTCTCTCTGGGAGGGATAGATTATTTTAAACACAAGCAGTTTGTATTTGTATCTTGCTACCTTCTCAGAGGTATTCCTAAGTAGGAGAAAAGTTACTCAAGAATTTGATCCTGAGTGAGAGAGTTATTCTGCCCCCAGGAGACTGCTGTTTCAGCAATGACAGGGGCTGCTGGGTGCTCCAGACCCGGACTGCCAGGAGACAAGGGACAAAAAAAGGCACCTGCAGCCAGGACAGGTGGTGTTCTGCAAAATGCACCTTGTCAGGGTCCCGATAGGGACAAGATATCAAGTTTCCCGCTGAAGCCAGGCTTTGAATGACCTTTGCGGGAGAAACCAAACACTGGATGCGGCGTTTATTGGCTCTCCGTCATGCACATGATCGGCTCCAGAGGGAGGCGCTTGTTCCCAAGGCTACCGACTCAGGCGAAAGGGCTGGAATAAGGGGCAGGTGGCTCCCAGCAGGGTTTGGGAAGCTGGCTTGCCAGCACGCAGCACGGAAAAACCAGGAGCGAATGCGGGGTGATGAGTGTCCCCTTCCTTTCCCAGCCTCACAGTAAGGAGCAAAACCTCAGTGCACTGTCCAAAATCCAGGAGAAACGAAGCCCAGCGCTACCTGCCAGAGGTAGGTGCTGGCCTCCTCCCAGGTGAGTTTTCATGCTTTGTTAGCACCTGAAACTGTTGGAGGACTAAATCTCGCTTCAGGATATTGTATTTACCTGAACAGTCATTTGCCTCTTATCCCTGTGGGTAAGAAAAATCTTTTTGCTGCTGTCTTTTCTGGGTGGTGCAATAAAAGTCCTTTCCTCGAGTTGTTTTCCCCCGGGATTGCAGTGCAGCAAGGAGAATTGGGAGACCTGAGGTTTGTTTTCTGCTGGTTAATTCTTACTTTGCTGTAGTAGTCCACATAAACCCACTTTTCTCCTTTTGTGTGTCTTTCAGCACTAGGAGGATGGTTTTTTTTCTCTTGTAGATGAAAATGATGTGGTACCCTTGAGGAATGGTTATGTGTTTTTTCATCTTAGCCAGATATTTAAATAAATCAACATACCTGTCTGTCTCTTGAGTTTTCTCAGACTTAATCTGTCCAGCTCTCTGAGGATTCTGTTTTGGGCCCAGTTCATACACCTGTTCCTGGAAACTCGTATCACAATGGTCTTTTGGATAACGTGAAAAGAGGGACAGCCTATTGACACCTGTGTGTCCGTTCCTGAAATCGAGATCCAAAATGGGACAGTCAGACATGTAATTTCCTTTGCTGAAGTGAAATAATTGCCTCTTGACTCTGCACCCTCTCCCTCACCCACCCTGAAAATACCAGGGAACACAGAAACTTGTCCTCTCTGACGAGATTGGTGTAAAAAAAAAAATTCCAGTTTTCATTACTGAACTGGATTTAGGGCAAGCTGCTTTTGACTCTTGCTTTTGACCCTTTGGGCTTTTCTCTGGTGGGAGGAAGTCCCCTACACCCCGACTTCTGCCTTCAGTCAGCTGACACCCACTCCTCCAAAATGTGCCACCTTACCGGCCAAATACCATATGGAAAATGATCCAGGCTCTTCCCTACGCCCGTGCGAGAGGATTTTTATCTCCAGCCCCAAGCACGGCATCGCTAAACCACCTGGGACCCCCGACACAAAATGGCGCCCAAGCCGTGAGGGGGTAGCGGTCATGTTGGGGTTGAGGGGCTCGGCGCCTTAATTCCCGGTGGAGCGAGCGGCTCGGGATGGCTCCTTCCCGCTGGGGAGCGGGCGGGAGGAGCCTGGTGGCTTTCCCCACGGCGGGGTGGGCCGGCAGCAGCGCCCTGCGGAGTGGGAAGCCCTGAGGGGAGGGAGCGTCCCTCGGTGCCCGCGGCGGGAAGCAGAGCGATGGCGGGAAAAGGACGGGTCCTGGCGGCGCCTCGCACCCGCAGCGCCTGCGAGGGGAGAAAGGCTGTGAGGGGTTTTTGTCCTCGCGTTTCTGGTCCGTCAGGGTTGGGCTGTGGGACCGAGGGCTCCGCTTTTCTTCCTAATGTGCTCCCAGGAAGCACCCACGGGGTGGCAGTGTCAGGCAGGGGGTTTGTTTGTTAACCAGGTGTGGAAGGTGCTGCTGGAGCTGCCTCTTGGCTTGCGGTGTGGTCACAGGTGCTCCAGAGCACCAGTCACGCAGGAAAATCCAAATAACCTAAAAGAGAAACCTATCAATACCATCTGGTTTAAAACTGCCACTGAGTAATAGATTTTTCTCATTTTCTTCTCCTTTTTGTCCCCTCTTTTCATATGTCTAATATTTGAAAGTTTCTCCCACAGAAGGGTCATTAGTAAGTTTGAAAATGGATGGCAAACTGAGATTTGATTTACTGATTCACTCAGACTGACGATTCAAACTAACACCACCTCCTCAGGAATGGAGCAAATAATCCGTTGCCTGTTCAATTCCAACAAAATAAGACAGTGTGAATTGGCTCAGGTTTCCTTCCTTCTGTGCTCAAGGTTTTATATAACCAAACTCTCCTCTTGTTCTACAATTTCTCTCAAGAAAGGCAGAGATGTGCAGAAGAGGCTGCAAGAAGTGAGTTGAAATTTGGGGCAGCTTCTTAAATTTAAATGAGTCCTTGTCACTGCTGAGTCTTTTGCCAGTTTTACCAGCACTGTTTTGAGCAGCCTCTTTTTTATTTAGGTCGTGCCATCAGTGTTTTGGTTGGTTGGTTGTTTTTTCTCCTTTAGATCACTGAGCTATGTGAGCAAGAGGAAATCCATTTAAGCCTGACTGGCAGGGCAAACTGATGAAAATGCAGTTGGAAAGAGATGCACTCCAGGATAGCAGGTATGAAGGCCAAGACACATGTATCATGGAGAGTGTCTGTGTGAGCTTTGAGAGGCACAGCAAGCTTCCTCAGGGAGAAGCTTCCCTTCAGGAATAACACTATAGCACTCCTGGTTTAGAAAACAACTCATTATTTAGCTGTAAAAACCAGCAGTTAATCAACTCAAGTATTATCCCTATGTGAATAAAACTCTGTGTGAATACTGTTCGCTAAATTATTTTATTTTTGTTTCTGAATTCAGACAAAAGGAGTCTCAGAGCCAAGAGAATGTAAAAATACAGTTAAAAAATACTGCTGGAGAGCTGGAAGCTGCCAGCCAGCAGCAAGACGAGGTGCTGAGGGAGGCTGGCAGCCAAAATGAGCACCTGAAAAAGGTGGTCCACAGCCTCGAGGAATTACTTCTGGAATTACATGGCATCCTGATGGGCTGCAAAGACAGCACGGGCAGGAAGCTCTGTGAGCATGAGGGCATGACCAGCCTGCTCACCCACAGCCTGAGCACAGCGTTTCGTGATGTCTTGCGGGATTTGGACTCCGAGGTGTCACACCTCAAAGAAAAGGTGGTCCTGGTATGTGAACAAAGTCCTAATTTTCCTTCCGATGCTCTGTGTTCTGCCTTCTAGGAAATATGCTTGAAAACTCCGTGACCCCCCCCCCTTCTAAGCAGGCCTAGGGAAAGGCTAATGGCATAAAGAAGTGGGAATGTCACTTGGCAGTGAAGGTGGCAGGTGCTGGCACTCCAGCCTTTTACACTGCTCCCACCTCGGGACTGGATTTACTGCTGGGATTTACCACATTTCCACAGCTCAAGGTGTGGAAAATGGCACTTTAGAATCTGCTCTTCAGACTGCCCTTTCCTCAGGGGTTTGCGGTGTCATCTGTTCACCACAGGTGGAGGAAGACCTTCAGTCACTGACAAAAGATTCACAGACCCAAAGAGAACTTCTGCTTCAGCAACATCGAATTAGGTACCTGTTCTCTGTTTTTCACGTGTTCCACAGAGAATTCCTTTCTGATGATGATGATGGTATTTGGGGTGGGGTGACTAGGGGGTAGCAAGCAATGTTTTTGAGGACTTCAATAATTGTTCTATCGAGATGTTTATTTGCTCATGACTTTCTGCTGCTTCTTCCTTCCATGCTGACAATTTCCAGATTTATTTACCAAAAATGCTCTTTTGGAAGGATCTCTGCACCTTACTTTTCTAAGTGTCACTTAAGTGGACATGTGGAATTTGTTGGGACACCAGTTCCACCATTAAAAGGAAAGACTGAAAGTAATTTTGGTGGTTAAATCAGCTTTTTCTTGCTGGTTTCACTAGGGGTTTTGTCCTTCCTTGTTTGAGATGTCCCAATTTTTGCCGTGCCATCCCCTTGAGTTATACAGTAACCCCTTCAAAACAAAACTATCTATGACTCGATACTTAATAACAGAACGTTCACATGATTACATTTCTGAGGAGTGAAAGAAATTACTATTTGCCAAGATGAAATTGTAACCAGTGTTTTCTTTTGGGAAGAGGATTGAGCACCTAAGAAATGAGCATGAGCAGGAGGTGGCAGCACTGCCTCGTAAAGCTGGCAGTGCCTGCAGCTTGGAAGTAGCATCCAAAGCCTGATAGAGAGAGATCATTAAGTCTGGGTTTTGATTATAGTGTAGAAAATGTTAAGAGTAACCTTAATCTGAGAGAAAGCTTATGCTGCTCCTACACTCCACTCCCTGTCCTATTCTTTTGGTTTCTCAGTGCTTTTTTTTGTTTAAATGAAGCACTTGTTGCACAGACTGTGAAATGAAGGGAAAAGAGGAAAAAACCGAAAACCCCACAAAACCACACAATGTAGAGGAGAGACAAAACATCATGTGTTAGGCAGGCTGAGAATGAGGAGGCTGGGGCTGCTTCTCCTTGATGATTCTTACAGTTTCTAATTTTTCCACCTCAAACTTTCCATAGAGAACAAGTAAGAACCCCAAATTCAGTGCATCCACATCAAGTCTGTCACCTGGAATCCACAGTTTGTCAGCTCTGTTCCAAGTTAGGAGAAACGAAGAGGATCTATGAAAACAAGGTGTGTATGGATTTGCCTGTCAGCGCTGGTGCCAGTGAAAATGAGTATCTGAAGATCTGAAATGTTCCAGAGACAGGAGGAAAGTCTTTTGATGAGGGATTGCTTCAGAAAAATTGTGTGGACAATAAGATAAATTACGTTATCTTAAACTTCGCACATAAGAGTATCTTTATTGAATAGCCTTGTAGACTGGTCCATCATCTCACACGCTGGCAGAAGTTGCCTCCTTTCAGAGAAAATGAGCACCACTTGGTACAAAATCTGGAGATTTCTGAATGTAGCCATGCTGAAGGAATACTCCTCTGTGAAAAAAGGTCTTTTTTTTTCCTAAAGTGTTGTTTTACCATTCCAGTACGCATTTATGGTGTAGGCAAGAGACTTCTGAAGAGCTCTGGATCAGGGTGGAAGCCAAATTACTCTCCAGCACCTCAGTTAACTCTGAAATGAAACTGAGCTTAACCACTAAAAGAAGACAAACCAGTTATGAGTACACCCGGGCAATAACTCTGCTGAGCCAAAAGATAACATTTGTACTTCTTTCAAGTAGAACCTAGAAGAAAACGAGAAGAAATCCAATGTACTGCTTAAATTAGAATGCTTTAAGACGATTCTTCATGACTATTTGCCTTTTTCTAGGTCAAAGACCTTGAGAAGCCGTTGCACCGGGCTCGTTCTGAGACAGCAGAAACTCAGACACACCAGGCACAACATGGCCAAGAATGTGGAAATCCAAATGACCAGATTCAACAGCTGCTGGTAAAAACAAGTGATAGTACTGAAAAAACTCTTGCTTTCTAAAAGCCTCTCCTTACTGATGGTGTTCAGATTTGCACCTTGCTTGTTTCCCCTTTTAATTAACTTTGAAGATTGTTTCTGACTAGAAATTTGAATTAGCTGTGAAAGGCCCAGGGGCCTTTGCCAATAGCAATGAGGGACTTTCAGAATTAAGACTTAACTTTGTCATAAATTCAAAGCCACAGAAACCTATGCAAATCATATAAAGATGCTGAGCTACCTCCACTTTAAGCTCACTGCGTAGATCCCTCTGTTAAGGGACTTCGTCCCTTAACACATATTTTGCAAGACTTACCCAATATTCAGGCAGTAAACAACAGCAAAAGTTATGATTAGCAGCAGTGCCCACTGGTAGTTCGGTTTGGGCCACACTTTAAATTCATATTGTTGAAATTAGTAGCTCTGAAATGTGTACGTTAGTGTTTTTAACGTAATTTACATTTTCAATTATCCTTAAGAGAACAAAAAAATCCTGAATTTATTTAGGAGAGAGATGACTTTAATTTCTCATAGACTGAACTCCATAAAGAAGAGATAGAAGTAAGCCTAGAAAAAGAGCAGAACAAGCGATTCTGGGATCAGAACACAGACAACAGCATCACCATGGAGCAGCTCAGGAGGCAGCTGGACAACAGAAACGTGCAGCTGCAGAGCATGCAAAAGGCACTGAAGGAAATAAGGGTGGAGTGTCGCAGACAAATGGAGTGCCAGGTTGGTGATTTTGACTATAAACCTCCAACATGACTTTTTGTACGTTTCCAGAAAGTTTAATGCTACCAGATCTACCCAGCAAATTTTAGAATGTGGTATTTCCAGCACTAACCATGTCTGGAAGAGTGGCTAGTAAATTACAGGCCTTTGTAATGCTTTACTTTATGCAGTATTTAATGAAAACATAATGAAGTTTGTGTTTATAAGCCAGTGAGTGCTGTGTCAGAATTCCTTCTGACAAAGCAGACACTGCCTTTACATTCCCCTTTCTTCCAAACTTCAACCCCTCAAAAGTGAGCTGTAATTAGATAACCTTCTTTGCACTGTGAATAAAGATGCAGTTGATTGCTTTATTTTCTACCAGACCATAGGCTTGAGCTAACTCACACATCATTCTATATTTTCTCAATCCACTGTTTTTTGTTGAAAATCCTCCCACCCGGAAGTTCACTCTTTTCTTTGGCTTCTGCTTTGTGCTGTTACCAGTTTCTGAATCGCAGTACTTTGTGCTTTAGATGGTGCATATTGCTGCTTGCAGGAATTAAATCAGTAATAAGTTATTCATGTAATTCTTTTTTCCCCAACTTTACAGTGCAGCCAGTCGAGTTTTATCCCTTAAAGTTCTTTAGCCTTAAGTGCTCCAAATTTTGTGCTGACATTGCCAGTTGATATTTTTTTTTGTTTTTTTTTTTTTTACCATCAGTGTAACATTTTTCATTTCCTGTGTTTATAAAAACCAGTGTTCTACTCAGGTATTAAAATGGAGAGAGAGGAGCCAGAGCATCCTGACCTTATTTTTCTGTACAACTCAGGTGTTGAAGATGTACTACAGAAAACCAGAAATGTGCCAGGACATTCTCAAGGTAGAAATAAACAGATCTCTTGGTTGATCCTTGTATTGTTATTCTTCAGATGGCTGCAATTGAGGAAAAAAATGAAAGCATTGCAAGAATCTCCTCTTTGACTGTGCAGCTGGAGGTGACCGAAGAAGCACTTGGTAAAGTCACTGAAGATCTTGCAGCCAAACAGAGGGATTTGGAGGCTGCTGAGCAAACAGTGTCAGATCTGGTGGCCTGTCTGCAGGAGAAGGAGACAGCCCTTGGGGCTGCCAGCCAGGAAATCAGGGAGCTATGTGCCCAGCTTGGCAGCAGGATGCAGGAGCTCCAGCATGTGAAGAGTGGAGAGGGCTGCTTACACAGGGTGCAGTCAGAGTGTGAGACGCTGAAACTGCGTGTGTTGGAGAAGGAAAGGATTGTTGAGATCTTCCAAAAGCAAATTGATAACATGACACGGATCGTGGGCCAGCATGGTCGAACTGCTGAAGCAATGGAAGTGGAGAAATCCCTGCTGAAAAAAGAAATAGATGACTGGAAACTCAAAGCAGAAGAGCTTAAGGTGTGCAAACAATGCTTATTTATGTCTCTTTACGACAATAAATATTTTCTGGTTTTAAATCTCTGCCTTCATGTGCTGATACTATGGTTTTGAATGTCAGGCAATGCCCCTGGAATTCTAACAGCACTCAGTTAGTGGGCAGAGGAAAATAGTATTATAACATTACCACTAAAAACGAGTAGTTCTCTGGTGAAAAGCACCTACCAAAAGGCTGGTGAGAGCTGGAATGACCTCACTGAGATGAGTGTGCACGCCAGAACAGAAGCAGAAATACAAAGTGTTACTGAGAAGCAGCAGACAGGAGGCACTCAGAATTCCAAACTGAGGACGCTGGTTATTTCTCAGACAAGAAATACATGATATGGTAGCCTTATGCAGGTCAGCATCTTCAGAAGGAAAATCAGACAGGGAATTTCATCGTCTCTTGTGAGAAGGCATTTGAGTGCACATGGGGAGCCTGCTACAAGAGGGTGGAAATGGTGTTCATATCCTACACCTGGTAAGGTTAATTATGTTTTAAAGCCCTCAGATCCAATGCTGCTGCACACTCTTTGTCTGGATTAGCAATTTTCACACACGTAATTCCTCTGTTTTACTCTTTTTTTTTTTTTTTTCTTTCTTGCCCCAAACTGGGATTTTAAGTAGTGGTGTCCGCACATCTTTGTGCTTATTTTATGTAATTATGTTTATCACGCGTAATTGTTTTTTATGTAAGCAGAGTGCAAAGGATGAAAAAGAAGCCAGAATACGTGAAATGGAGGCCAGGCTGAGCAAGCTGGAGCTGGAAAAGGTTCAGCTGGTTAACACATGCACCGAGAGGCTCCAGGCACTGAATGGTGCAAAACTGGAAAAAGATGAGCTCCTGCAGGAACTCCAGGCTGGCCAGAGGGAGCTAGCTGGCCTTGCAGGTAGGGAGCCTCAGCTCAGCTCCCACAGCTGCTAATTTGGGCTCATGTTAAAAATAAAAGAGCAGCCTGCTGGCTAAATCCAAATATGGCTGCTGGTACAGCACAAGGTTCCTGCCAGCACAGGAGAGTCAGATTGTTCCAGGGAGCTGTGTCATGGCGTGGGATTCTGGCACTCGAGGCGGGGGAACACAATCTTTACGGCCCATCTCACTATGAGCAAAAATACTTGAAACTGCCCGAGTTAGGAGATGAAAAAAGCAGATCTAGTAAATCACAGAATAGCAACTTGATCCTTTTTTTCAAGAGTGGTATGTAAGAGCAGGAGTGGATCCCATTAACCATCTGTGGTCAAATGGCAGTGGAACTTCATTTTGTTGTAAATTTGCTACAGTGTTATTAAAAGTTGATGCTTCAACTTTGATGTTTTCACAACTAATGTGTGGAAAACCCCATCAAGCTATATTATTAAAATATATACAGATATTTAAAATTTAAAAATATTTTTTATATATATAAATATGAGTATATTTTTTTAAATTTATAAAAAGCAGGATCTGGATCCAAAGCAGCCACCAAAGTTCAAGGATATTCTCAGTTAAATCTGCACAGCAGCCGGCCGGATGCTGCTGGTCACAGGCTTTGCTCTCTGCAGACCCCCGTACCCTCAGAAAGTTCCCCTTGGGAGCACTCCCTTTATCACAAATTGGCAGCAGATCACTAATCTCAGTTTAGAAGAATGAAATTTTTTGTCACTCTAACTTCGATTTTCACTTACTCTCACCAGAGGCATTTGAAGATTTGAAGAGAAATTACCAGGCTGAAATCAAGGAGATGGAAAATACTGCAAACAGATTGAAAATGCAGTTGAAATCGGCCCAAGCTGAACTGAAACAGGCCAGGACTGCTCTGAAGATTATGGAGAGATGTGATGGCAATGGTAACTATGGATTGAGCTTCCCAAAAATCCCTATTCTCCAATAGGAGAATTTTTGTAAGTATTGCAGTCATAATCCTTGTTGTTTATTGAGAATTTACTTTGTGCTTTCCAGCTCTGGAAGCTACGGTGAGAATGCAGAAGCAGATCACAGTCAAGAGAGGACAGATAGATGCACTACAGAGCAAGATTAAATTCTTGGAAGAGGCAATGGCAAGCGCAGCTGAGATCACAAGAGTTCCTTGTAAAAGTATTTCACTGCATTTAGAGAGATTTGTCTTGGGAGAAATGCATGGCAAAAGCACAGTCAGCTCATGAGGGACCAAAAACTGTTTTGCTTGGTGTCCATGGGAATCAGCCTTCTGCACAAAGACAGGTCTTAATTTGTGTTCGTTCTTCTTGGAAGAACGAGAGTAGTTGCAATGAGAATCAGGCTCTTACGTATCAGTTCTTCCTAAAAATGTCAGCTTACACATTCTGTACCCTTCTGACCCTGGTCCTTGGTGCTTCCCCTCTGGATTCTGAGGCAGTTCTGGATGTAAACTCTGTCAGGGTCTGTCTATCACCGTGAGTCCTTTTTCACTTTCTGTGACAAATCACTCTGTTACCAGCAGCTGTAGTTCACTGGATGATCAGTTATATCTGTTCACTGTAACCTTCACTGGCTTTGGATCCAGTGGTTGCTGAAGCTTAAAATTCCAGTTTCAAAATGGATCAAAAATCTGGCATGTTGTTTCACTGAGAGCAGTCCAGTTGCACTTTTCCTTTTAAGACCTTTCTTCTTGTTACAAAACCTCATCTTTGTGTAAGATGCAATATCTAAGCTTCTCAAAGGGTTAGTTCAGATATTTCAAAGATTTTAAAAAAAATTTACAGAAGACGAATGTCTATAATTTATAAATTTTTGACTCATAGTATGTCCTCATCTTAAATTCAGGAGAAGCATTACCTCAGAGAAGAAAATAGTAAACTAAGTCAAAAATTGAGCTGTATTAGAGCAGAAAATATCAGGATTGCTGGGGACCTGGAGATCCTGAGATCACAAGACAAACGGCTGAAAGAAAAACTATCTAAGATGGAGACAGCCCTTGATAAGGTAATTTAAGGAAACTTTCAGTTCCTCTACAGTCACCTGGGAAGAGAAGGACTGGATTTAATATGTTCTTTTCGTGTGTACTGTAGAGTTTTTTAATGGTAAAAGGCTTCTATTTTCATTAAGAAAATTCTTGATTTGCTCCTTATTAGTTCAAGGAAATCTCAACTACAGGGAATTTAAAGTACATGTATTGTACAGGCTGTAGAACCTTCCACTGACTCTGGGCACAGCTGCTTTCTCTATTCTTCCATATGAGGGAATTTGTAAAGAGCATGGTGTTGTTTCATTTGCCTTTTAGCTTTTTTAGGTGAGATTTCTGTTGCTGGCATGCCTGACCTCTAAGGTTAGATGTGGCTGGCAGGTTTTCTGACTGGCACAGAAATCCCAGGTGCCCTGCAGGTAAGATTCTGCTGTTCCAGGAAGAAGAGTCCTCTCAGGATTCTGACTTTGCAGGATGTAAATTTCTATGTAAGGTGTCATTCTCAAATTCCTTTAAAAAGATGACAAAAGAATTGTGATACCTCCTCCCAAGCATAGCATTTCTGACTGGAAAGCTTACTTTCCTTGTAGTGTAGAGATATTCCCACCCCTTTTCAGAGTAAATTTTTTAAGGAAGAAAAAGTATAGTTCTGCCTCATTAGCGCAGTTGAATTTTCCAATCCCAGAGGCGTTCAGTAGGTCTGGGACTGGCTCGGACAGGATCAGCTCCCTTCTGGGAGGTTCTGGTGTGCGTGTTATGGCTGCCAGGGTCATATAACCAGCTGCTTTTGTGAGCCTGTCAGCAAAGGCATCCTGCAGTATTTCTGTGCTGATAGCAGGAGATAAACACAGCATCCCTGGGCGCACCTTGTTTCTTTATCAGAGAGAGGACGGCAGAGAGCGTCATCCACAGAAAGTTAGCACAACTCATCGATGCCCCCTCTGCGCTCTGTTGCAGGCATCGCTGCGGTTTGCGGAGTGCCAGTGCATCATCCAGTGCCAGCAGCAGGAGGTGATGCGCTGCAGGCTGCGGCACACCTTGGATGTGAGAGTGAGTACTTTCCTGAGAAACACGGGCCTAACCTTAGGTGCATTTGCTTTGGGGCCTGGCTTTAGGTTTACCACTCTTAAGTGAAAAAAACTCTCAGAAGCCTGTGTTCTGAAATCCTTTCCTGTGTGGAATTCCTCAGTGCTGCACATGTCCATAATTCCAGGTTTTTGAAGTGCTATTTACAGTAAGGACAACAAAATAACAGATTGAGTCCAATCCCTATCTTTACCATTGAGATTAATAGAGGATGTTTTTTACTTTTGCCTTATTTATAGCCATGGACTCTTCAGGCTGCAGTGAGGCTACTGCTCTGAATGAATGGTACCTTGGGCTTTTATCATAAGCAATGATCATTAATTTTAGTGACCCACCCCAGCTGCTGGCTTTGAAAGAGGAACAAAGTGCTGTATTCAAAATACAACTCTACATAAGCAATACAAAAAGTGCTTCAGAGGAAGAATGACCAAGGTGGGGAACTTTTATTGTTTTTCCTCAGGGGCTGCAGGGCCCAGGCTACTCCTCAGCTTCTGCTTCAGGGAAGCTGCAGCACCTTGTGCCTCTGTCCCACCTGTGTTCTGCTGTCCAGCCACCTGCCCTGCACCTGCCCAGCCCTGCCCCTGAGGTGAGTGCCTGCCTCAGCATGGGAAACCAGCATGTCCCAAACTGTAAAAATAACAAGGAGTTCCTACATGGGAGAGCATCTGCTCAGAGTGTCCAAGGGCAAATTCCTAACACCGAAGATGAAATGCTTTTCTGTAGCTTCACATGTGCTGTGGCCTTTCAGATCTTTTTTTTGTGTGTAAAAAACAAAGGGACAACTAAAAAATCCTACAGATTGTGCTTAAGGGTTCATTGTACCTCTACCACCAATAACATTTATAAACTATTAAATTTGAAGGTAGTGATCTATAAGCAGTTTTGTTTTCACTCTTTTTTTGCTGTAAATCACATTTGACAGTGAAAATAGATTTGTACATAATTCTTGATACATTTAATCATCTGCTTGATATTTTGATCTTTCTCCAAGCTGACCTTCATTGATTTTGATCCGTTTTATCCACATCATTGTTCTTCCCTTTGGTTTTGTATGTCTACATTTAGATTTAAATAAAATTCTAGTGTTGTTCTGATTTTTTGTGAAAGAAAACATCAACTTTAATCTCTCATTTAAAAAAAAAAATCTTCAGCTATTTTCTTTATGGATTTTTGTATAAATCTCCAGAAGTGACCTCATGCATCTCTCAGGTATTTTCATTACTTTCAACCTCAAAATCTGTAGAAGGCTACACGTTAGTGCAGGCATTTTTCAGGAGTATTTTCTGGTTTACTTCCTGATGTGGTGGCAAAGATTTACATTGAGTAACAAAGGATAGTTATTTCTGTGAAATCCCTGCAGCATCAGGCACTCCCATTCTCTTTTCTTTTGAGTTAATCAATTTATACTTCTGAAGATAGAGAAAGGACTGATTTTTAATTTAGTACCACAGTGAGGACCCAACAGGTTGCAGGAGCACTTGAATCAAAGTCTACTTTAATCTTCTTCGTTCCTGCATCATTAGTTATTGTACAAAATGAAGCAGCTCCAACACTCGAGACAGACTCTACCTGGATGATAGTCTGGTTTCCTAGGTGGAATGTGGGAAAGGAGGATGTGGTCTGACTCAGTATCACTTTGACCTATTATGAAGCTGAGGATTTGTTCCTCATATAAGCCCTGCTGAAACCACTGTGTTGCCATTGAAAATTACCTTTTTTTTTCAGTGAAAATAGGGTAGCAAAATGTTTCCAACCAGTTCTATCCCCACATGGAGCAAAGGTCAGTGGGAGGAGAGCAGTGCTTTGAACGCGTGAAATGCTGAAAAATCCAGTTTTCAGCAGTGAAAAATCCAGTTTTCACTGAAAGAAAGGGCTCTTTGAACCAGGCCTTTGCCTCAAGTCCTGAGCAGTAAAATGAGAGTAATATTGCACTTCATCTCTGAGATGGCTGTGGCAATAAAGGGGTTTGTATCTGCAGACAGCTCAACTGCTACAGGAATGAGTGCCTGGAAAACACCCCCAGGTGCCCCTGTGTCTCCCTTCAGCTGTGTCTGTGCCCTCTACAGCAATACCTGGGGTCACGGGTTATAAAGGACAAAACAAGAGTAAAGGGGGGGAAAAGTAATGTGCATTTGGATGAGTTGAGGTAAGAACTGACAACAGAGTGCCTTTGTAAATACCTTTAAACTGAATTATTTTATTTCGGATGCCTTCCAAGCTGGACGTTTTGAAGGAAGAACCATTGCAGGATCTAAAGAGGATTCTTCAAGAATTAACAAGCTCAGACAGTGACATTCCCTCTGTGGATCTCAGCAGCAATGGTGGGAGACAATCCCCCTTAACAACCATGAGGAAAGCAGTGTAAGAATAAGAGATTTATTTCTGCTGTGTGCTGTGTACAGATACCTCTGAAACTGGGATCTGGCTCTTGATGTGCTTCAGGAGCACAGTGGCATGTGTTTTTGCAAGAAGGATGGGTTTGCATGCAAGCTTGAGATAATCTGGAAGCTTCCAAAGCTTCTGTTGTTTGCCAGGTTCCTCAGATGCTTTAAGTGGTAGGGAAATAGAAGGTGACCACACCATTTGCCTTTAGTGCTTGCTTTTATTTTTGTTCAGAACTCCTTTCTTCTTTTCTTGCCATATTTAAATATCCAAATGCAGGAAATAATTTCTTTTACCAAACATGTGATAATGATAGTGGCACATGAAGTTGAAAAATCAATACAGCACAAATTCTGATGTTTCTAATCCAGAACATAAGGAAAATGTTTTCATGATGATTTTCAGTGTTTCAATGTTTATTTTCATAAAGGAAAAAATGTAATTCATGAATTTTGATTAGGATTAAATCAAAACTGCAGCTGGAGAGGCTGCTACTGCAAGGATGGTGGAAAAGCACATTTTAGGACAGTGAGAAGTGCTTTCACTTTGCTGAGTAGCCTTCTTCTTACAGTACTCATTTGAGGTTCAGTTTCTAAGGCTTTTTTAATACAGCCGCAGTCCTGAGCTTGTTTGTCTTGTTTTATTCATAATGCTAAGGGCTTCCTGGGAATTATAAAACAAAGCTGTCATGTTAGTCTCGTCCCTCTAAGAAATAGCCCTGAAATTTATTTATGTTATTTGCTTTTAATTTCCATGTATAAGACCTGGAGGTTCCACATGAGAGCTTCTCATTCTCACTGTGGATGCTGGCTAGCATGGCCAAACTTTAGCACAATCCCTCCAGAATGCAAGTTTTGCCTTCATTTTGCTTTCAGGGGTCCTGCCCGCTCACATCCTGCAGATCTTCAGTCCCAAGATGTTTCCCTCCTCCTCTCATCCTTTGGTGAGTTTTCACTGGCAGCATTGATGTCAAACTGGAACATTACCGAAGATTACCAAGAGAATAGTCCCAACACAGTATCTTTTCCTAGGAATTCACTCAAATACCTCTTAGCAGGTGCTATTACCAAGTCTTTATTGCACTTGCTACAAAATCCGTATCTTGTTGGAGAGCAAGTCCCTGGAGGCTGATACCAGCACACCCGAAATGGATAACTTCCATGTTACTCGTGTAATTAGCATGAATAGCGTTGTCACATTTTTGGAGCCTAAATTTAGGCGCTTGAGTTCTGTATTTGGGTATTTGGATATGGATGTGCTTTTGAGAGGAATCAACGAATGCTGTTGGTTTCCTTCCAAGTACTGGATGGTCAGTACCTTTTGAACTGTGGTGATGTGCATTTGGTAATCTAAGCAGGAATGTAAGGATGTGGCTTTGAGAAGCAGAGTTTGACGATATTAATCTTAACCGCCTTTTCTCTTCTTACCCATAGATTATCCATTCTGTGAAAATTGCCTGCAGACACTGATACTGTTCTCTGTTTAGAATTTAAGCCACCGTGCTTCAGAGATAGACTCTGTTTATTGTGAGGAGTAACTGCTCTGGATACTCCTTTTGTACTTCTGAGTATTAAAGAAAATCTCCCGGGTAGTTACTGTCAGCCTCCTAGCAAACCAGCTGCACCATCTAGGGATTTTCCTAGTATCCAAAACAGCTGCAAGTAGGTTTTTTTTAACGTAGAGGACTTGAAATAGCTGAGCAAGGGGAGTTTGTGATGGACAGGGAGTCTTGGGTTGTGAGCAGCCATGATATTCCCTGTTTGGGAAGTAAACATGGAACAGAGAACAGAACAAAAGCCATTTTCACAGGCCAATGACTTGAATAGAAACAAGCACGTTTGGTAAGGAGGCTTTAGTCTCCTGCTTGCATGGGGATCCCTCCTCAGGTGTGTGCTCACTGCTCTTTGCTTGGACATCTCCTAGGAAATTCATCCCTCTGCTCAGCAGCACCTCGTTACACATCCTCCCCCAAGCAAGTCTCTCAGGAGGGCAGATACAGGGCAAGATCTCCAGTACACTTGCTCTTAACTACTCCACCTGATGACCTTGCAGCTGGCCCTGCTGCCTCACCAGAGCACAGCCCAGCCTCAGGGAAGGCTGGCTCTCCGGAGGGAGCAGCTACAGCCCCACAAATAGGTATGTCCAGTCCCATTTCCTGATCCAAAGCGCTTGGCTGGGTCTCTTCCCAGCCAGTGCCTTCACCCTGACCCAGTTCTGTTCAAGCAGAAGGTTTATTCTGTGATAAATGAATTGTGAGTAAAGTGTAGCAGCTAATTAATGTATTATGCAGTGAGAAGATAAATGCCACACACCGCTAATTTTAAGGCCTGGTCAATTGCCTTATTGAGGTTAAGAGACTGTAAGGATGCTTGACATCAATATTTGCAGTAATAAATATTTGTAATAGCTGTTGTGGTTCCTGTAACACATTTAGTAAAGTTCTGGGGTTTACTGAAAATGTTGGTGTACGTTTTATTTCCTTAGAACTTCAGTTTAAAAGGAATGTTTAGATAATTTATCATGGCCTTTTTTTATTATTATTGATGATGATATTATTATTTTTTTCCCCTAGCTTCTCAGTCCAGGGAAACTAGTGAGCCCACACCAAAGAGCCTACAGAACAAGATGGAAAGCCTGCAAAACCTGGTGGAATCGTTACAGATGAAAAACCAAGGTGCCAGAACTTACCAAAAATATTCTTGTTTTATTGAAAAATCACACTCTCTCCAGAAACTGTTCTTGGTACCTGTGCTTTTACTAGCACACATTAGTTTTACTAGCAGTACCCACTTCTCCATTATCCTGCTCCTGGGAGGGTAATTAGATTAACTCCACAATGCCCCTTAAGTCTAATAAGCTTCAAGATCCTTAACATGTCAAACATGGCAGCTGCTCAGGGGTGTCCTCGTGTGCTGTCATGGCCAATTACAGGAAATTTTTAACAAGCTGATGACACTTTCATGGAAACTGCAAGATTTCCAAAACTTAGTTGCATGAGGTCCTGGGATGGCAGGATGCCAAATGAGATGGCATTTCTTTTCTCTGCGCTTTTTTTTTTTTTTGTTGCATGTTCCAGTTTCTTCCCCTCTACCCCTTGAAGTCTCATTGCATAGATTTGAGAAATTATTATTTCCCTCATCACATAGTGCATTTGTGTCAGGGACATGCAAACGACCTGATGTAGGTAAAACTAATCAATTTATTTATATAAATAAGTCAAAGGTAAGTGTTCTCATTTTTGTTCTTTGCCACCGTAAATACTCCCAGTGGTTTTTCTATGTTCACATAAAGAATTGCAAACTAAAGCTGCATTTCTAAGGGCATGGTAGGTACAGCATAACTTGTTATGGGAGGACTTTATGAAGCTTCGGGTGTCTGCACCCAAGGCCTCAATGTTTGGAAGATAAGGTGGTGTTCAGCTAATCTGTTCTTCTGCTATTTTCAGCCACGTCACCAATGATCAGAACTCAGGAGGTGAAGACAAAGAAATCCAAGGAAAAGGAGAGAAAGCTGTCCAAGTGAAGGTGCTGGATGCATTAGTGATTGCTTTCGTGTAGGTACATTGTGTTTCAAATAAGTTTTTAATGATTAATAATAAAAGCCCTTACAATTTTTTAACTCTTGTTTATAGCTCTTATTTTAAATGAGCAGGAAGCACAGAGGAGTAGACAGGGACCTTAAAAATCATCCAGTACCACCCCCTGCTATGGGCAGGGGCACCTTCCACTAGACCAGGTTGCTCCAAGCCCTGTCCAGCCTGGCCTTGGACGCTTCCAGGGATGGGGCAGCCACAGCTTCTCTGGGCACCCTGTGCCACGGCCTCCCCACCCTCACAGGGAAGAATTTTTCCCTATATCTAAGCTAAATTCTTGCTCTTTAAGTTTGAATTCCAAACTGTACCGTGATTGATTTAAGCAGAATGGGCTCATCAAACTTCAGTTCAAGTCTTGTGTGGGGAGAAGAAATTACTGAGTTATTCCTAAACTGTCCTCAGTTATTGCCAAGAGTATTTTAATTCAAGGAATTTTTTTAATTTCCTAGTAATTTTTTCCACCATTTCTGGTAGTTTTTGCAACCGTGTTGCAAGCTCAGTCAAAACATTAATAAAAGCATCTCCCCCTTCCTAGGAATTGGTTGCATTGAAAATGAAAGGATTGTTTTAAATGGCTCATTTATCACAGTTTGGATTGCCATGCATATTGGACAAATCTACCAAAATGTTCTTAGGAGGAGAGCCAGGTGTAGAGAATAAGAGCCCCTGGGAAAGGTAACTGGTAAGTGCAGTCCCGGTCGTGTTCAAGGAGCAAAGCTAAAAAGAATTTCAGAACCTGCAGCGCTGTGCCAAGGGCAGGGAGCAGGTAGAGGGGTCAGAGAGCCAGGGGGAAGGGAGGGGCATCTGCCAATCCAAAACAGCAGCTTAACATCCTTTTGCTGGAACCCAGCAGAGCTGGGGACAGGTCTGGGCTTCCCCCCTGCCACCAGGAGTAGGCAAGGAACAGGCTCATAGACACATGAGCCTTAGAGCAGCTGAATACATCGTGGCCTCTGCAGCCCCCACAGCACTTGTTATTCCATGTCATGCAGGTGGATGGCACAGGAGGACTGTTAGGCCAATCTTGCCCACGGCAAGGACACCACAGATGGCAACCAACCCCCAAGAGAGAAAACCTAATACCAGGCTAATATGTGAAGAGACTCCACATGGTAAGTGCAACTCCCAAAGAGAATGTGGGATGGGCATGGGTTTTGTGAAACAAACAAGCTGCAGTGGAGGTTTTTGTAGGAGACTTTAAAATGGTTGATGCCCAGTCCCCTCAGGCTGCTTGCACAGCTCACCATCCAGCTGCAGCATTCAGCATTTGTACACTGAACTCCTTCACAAAAAAGCGTAGTTTGTGTTTCACCTAAAAGTAATCAATTTGTCTAATTTGTCAGAAGTTTGTTGTCAGGGGTATGAGCAGGTGAACTTTAGAGGTAGCTCTGTGGTTGCACGCTTTGCTGAGCTGTGAGAGGGACAGTTTGTTGTTTGCTTGGAGATCTCCTGAGCCACTGGCTGTTAGATCCACACAGGAATGTCAACAATAAGTTGTTTCTCACATTTCACTTCACTGATCTCACAGCCAGGACCTTGTATTAGACAGCTATCAGCCATTCCAGCAGCATCTTTTTTATGCAGCAAGGCAACTTTGTTTAAATCTACCTTCACCTTTGAGCAAATAGGTTGTTCACTAACGAGAAAATGCCCCTGTGAACCTGGAGAGAACACTAACGGGTTCCTCCAGAAAAACTGAAATCCAAGTTTCTTTCTTTCGCCATACCTGAAGCATTTAATTTACACAGCATAGGTCCTTCTGGGCAAGCAGTGATGTGAATGGCGTCATCATTTAGAGGTTGTAGCAAGAGTTCAGTGCAGGTCTTTGTAGAAACTGCAGCTGATCATTCAGCAAGATGATACAATCGTGAGGACTGTGAGTTGTCTGTGGGATCAAAGCGCAGCGTGTTTAATTTAAAAAATTAATTGTTCTCAATTTGAAAGGCTTCTCAGGGTTGGTCTGTTTGACATGCTCACCATTGAATTAGAGAATCTATTCTAGCATAGGTTAAGTAGCTTTGTGGTGAATAACTTAATCTAATAGCACAGTTAATCTCCTCAGACAAGCCTCAAACATGTGTATAAATACGCCCAGGCAGCAGCGGCTGCCTGACAAGTGCTTTTTAAGTTGACAGCGTCTCACTGTTTGACGAGCTTGCATTAGAGGAGGAGAGATTTGTAATCACCTTGAAATGAAATGTTTTGCTTTGACTTCAGGGATTTCTGAAGATCACCTTCTATTGCAGCTGTGTATTAGGTGTAGTGTCCACTTCAGTTTACTGTTAGAAAAGACAAGTGCAAAGAATGCGACTGACATTGTTTTACTTGATAAAAATCAAAATTCCAACTTGCCTGGGCAGTTGTTCCTTGGCCTTAGTCTCTCTCCCTCGTCACCCTCTCCTCAATACCCTCCCAGGACTTCCTAGAGCTATTTTGTGGCTAGTTCTGCAGGAGCAGGAAGCCCAACTCACTCTCATTGAACAGCTGGTACCAGAGTCCCAGTAAGAACATGTCCTACACTTGTTCTTCCCAGCAGCTCTAGCACTGTCCCACCAGCTGGATGCCCATTACCCTACCAGATGCACGAGGTCAGCCTCTGAAGCTCATCTTCCGGTCTTTCACCAAAGCCATTCTATTTCACACATTCAGACTGCTCCACCACATAGAGCAGGAAGGAATTAGCAGAGGCATTTAGACCAGTGATGTGCTTTTTGAGGTGAATCTTCCAAACCAAAGTGCCAATTCGTATACTTGCAGATCTCCTACAAAACTCTGCTCTCCCAGACCAAGCTCACTCTAGGAAAGGGCTATTTGAAGGCCAGACCTTGGTTCAGCATTATGAAAAGAAAAGCTTGCTCAAGTGGCAGCATGTATTTGTACCCAAAAATATAAAAAGCAGGGAGGCAGAGCAGCTTTCTGCTTCTATCACATAAAGATACCAACCAGCTGAAGCTAGAAGTATTCTACTTCATCTGGCTTACTAGAAGGCCACAACTTAAAATAAATTTAAGCTGAAAAGCCTAGTGTAAAAAAATAACTACAAGTTTAAGCTGAGTATTTGCTAACAATACTCTGGTATTGTTCCTCAGTAGGCAGAATATGCCACCTGACTCTGTTCCAGCCAGAACCCTATTCCCTAGCCATCACAGCATTCCAGGTTTTTTTTGAAGCCTGTTCCCACCCTAACAAAGTAATTCATTAAGCCGAGACAGTCCTTTCTGACCTTTGCTCTCCCCTCAGCAGGAGAGGAGCTGCTTGCCAAGCCTTTCATTTGAGCCGAGATGATTGCTGGACAGTAGGGGTTAGAGAATGAACTATTTTGGGGTTCAACCTTTTGTTACTCCCAAGAGTGAGGGCCACTTCTCAGCAATTCCTTAGCACTAAGATTTCAGGTCAAGTGGCTCAACTGGATCAAAGTTACCAAAATGAGTGAGGTCACTGGTCAACTGGTAATGAACTGTCAATCTGAAAACGTTTATTGTTTACTTAATACATTACATAAATTAAAACACTTAAGTTCCTGGTACAGTGTTGGTAACCACACCTCCCAGTGCGCTTCCCAAGCCCAAGCAGTCACTACCAAGATGCATCCCACAGCCCCACTCAAAGCAACACTAACTCAAGTCCAGGGTCCAGATCCACCTGGACAGGCAGGTGCTTGGAATGCTGTTTGTGCCTTCTTAGCCTACCTTGTGTCTCTTCAGCACGCACTCGAAGTTGATTTTTCAGGTTGCCAAAAGATTTCCTAAAGGGGAGGGCAGAGATCTGCTGCTCACGTGGTTCGATACAGGATTTCCAGAGCTCTGCGCTTGAGAGGGTCTCCTAGAGAAGAAGGGGAGCCCCCCTAAGGTTTAGGGGCTCGGTGATTCACCTAGGCAGGTCTGCCATTAGGTCAGCAGCTTCCACCTTCCCATTAATGGTATCCCCACCACTGATGAACAATCTGATCTTCGTGTTCAGTCACTAGGGTCCTGTTACTGCATTCTTCCCAGCGTCTGACCTTCCCATTCTCCACCAAGATAAATTTCCACTCTACTCTGGTGTCCACGGGCAGACTGATGGATTCGGACCAGAAGCCATCCTTGTCACACTTGAGGGGGACGTAGCTGTGCCACTGGCCCAGACACTCGTGGTCCCCCGTGACGCCGATGAGCTGCGCGTCAGAGTGGGTGATGTAGTGCACACGGAAAGCCACGTGGATGTTCTGGAACATGGGGGGCACGGCTGCAACTCTCTTTGCTTTCGAGTCCCCATCGCAGCAGTCTCCTTGTTCCCATTCTTTGCTGTCTGAGTCTTCCATGCTGCCATCCTCCGCTCTGACCAGGTGCTCGGAAACAACTTCCCACTCTTCATGCTCCAAGTCCCTACTCTCAGCTGGCTGACATGGCTGCTCCTCACTTTTGTCCTTACAGTCACCGTCAGAGGCTCCTGCCAAGTTCATCACGCACCATCCATCACTTGCCTGTCCCACCTGGGCTCCCAGTTCGCCTGCCTGGCTGCCGGCCCTATCAGCTGGAGGCTCCCCCGAGTCCATGACACCCTGCTTCGGGATCAGCTGCTCCAGCTCCACAGGTTCGCCCGAAACTGCACCGCTCGGGACGTGGTTAAGCTCTTCCCTTGAAACAGCCGCCAGATCCTCTCCTGGCTTCCGAGGGCCGGACGGGGCAGCAGCAGCCGCCACCTCTCGCCGCACCGGCTCCCCGCCCG
>VXBT01013908.1:425333-455289 GCA_013400235.1 Oriolus oriolus
GCCGCGGTCGCGGGCCATAGCCGGGCGCTGCAGCAGCGGGACCCCGCCGGGCCGCCCCCCCGGCGCCGCTTTAAGCCGGGCTCCGGATCCGGGGAGGAGCCGCCCCGGGCCGGGCGGGGCTGGGCTGAGCCGCGCCGTGGGGGCGGTGGAAAGGTAGGTCGGAATGAACTCCCAAAGTCAGGGTGGAGAAAGTTTCGCGTCTTCACGTACCCACATCCCTTTTCTGCCTTCTCTCAGAGTTGCTGGGGTTGCAAGGGACTTCTGGAGATGATCTAGTCCAAGCCCCCTGCCAAGGCAGGGTCACCCAGGGCAGGTTTAATTCTAGTACTGCAGGTGGGCTTCGATGCTCCAACAGGGTTGTGCTGAGGGGGACTTACTTGCTGGTAATTTTAATGCTTGTGCTGGTGAAAGTCCCGTCCTGATCTGGTATCCTTGAGAAGCGAGATGAATTCACCACTGATTTTGTAACCTCTTCATCGTACTCTAATGACTACAACTGGATTCCTTAACATGGCCCTGCTCTCCTGGCTTCTATATTATTCTTAGGAAGGTTCTTGGACTACCAGGACTTCAGAGTCCATTAGTGCAGAGGATATTTGATGTTTATCTAAATTTACCTTCATTTTACTACTCTAGAAGTTATGATGTCAAACCTTATTTCAAAATTGAGAGGTTATACAGATGAATCTTACTAGAAACCCGAGAAATTGCGTAAATGCACCTTGGGACTTTGTATTTTGAATTGGCAGTTCTGGAGTGACAAACTGTGAAACTGTTTTTAACACCAAAGATTAACACCAGGGAAGGAGTGAGGGGAGGCACTTCCAGGTGGTTCTGATTGCTGCCTTTTTTTAATCCATTCTCTTTATCTGACCAAAGGTGTGGTCATGACTGGATCTCTAATGCCCGCTGATGAGATTTTGCCCGATATCTCATTAGAAAAGAGAATGGCTAAGTGGATGTCCCAGTAAGTCTATTTCCAGTGTGTGAACTTCTTAATCTTTCAGTGTCAGTTAGAGCAGCTCTCCCTCGGCTTAACGGGACAGTAAATGTCAATCGAATTTATAGAAGCACAAGTGTGCAGCCTCCATGGGGCAGCTCCCTGGCTGACATGGAGGAGGGTGGCCATGCAGAGACACAGAATTCATGATCTAAATATCTTCCCTTTCTTTGCTTACCACAGTAACTGAGGAACCTTCTCCTCCAGCAACGTGCTGAGCTGGTGCTTAAATCAAAGTATCTATTTTGGTACTTGGCTGTCTGAGGTGTGTCCTGGCATGGGCTAAACGTGCGCTGCTCACTTCTCCTGCTCAGTGACACAGGGGAAGGAAAGAGCTGAGGAGCCAGGATGTGCCTGGGCACTTTCTCAGTGACTGAGGGCTTGGGTGCACTCTCTTTTACCACTGTCAGTGCTTCAAGGTGCAGCTCAGCCTTGCTGCTTAAAACAGACCCTTGGCTGTAATGAGCTGTGCTAACTGCTGAAACTTTGCAGAGTAGGTGATACTTTTGCAGTTTACTTACATTCCTTTCTTCCTAGCCTTCAAAAAAGAGCCAGTTCCCTGCTCTGTGCCTGTGCACCACCTTGCTGAGCTGGGATTGCCAGTTAGGGCACCTACACACTGCTGTTCTGTAAGTACTGTGTGCACTGCAATTTAAACTTCCCAGTCACCTCCCTGGAGCAGAGCAAACACAACCCATTAATTATTGTAGCATTACACTGAAGGGGCATCCTTCTACCTGCCCTCAGCGAAGATGAAGGGGTAGTGTTTGGAGCTGCTAACCCCACATTTCTTTCCTTAAGCATATTTGATAAAACAGCTTAGGAAGGAAGAGACATCAAGCAAACACAGCCTAGCAGAGACTATTGCAGGAATCCTTAAGGAAAAGTTTATTTTGAAGATACAGAAATGCACAGCACGAAAGGCAGGGTGCTGCTTTAATGAGTAGAGCAAAGGTCTCTCCTGCTTCTATTTATCTCCATGCTCATTCAGGCCTCTTCTGGTGCCAGACTTTTTCACCCAGTACCTGCAGAAGAAACTAAAGCAAAGCACCCCGATTGCTTTGAGCGCTCAAGGTAATTGTTGTTACCACAAATGTATTGGGATCATTACAAAAAGAGGGAGTCACAAAGCTTGTGACAAAGACACAAGTTTGCTGCACAGCCAGGCAGGGAAGGACAGCTCAGTAAGCCACATTCCCAGATGAGTCCTGCATAGTCCCCAGCGGACCTTTCCCTTTCAGAGGCAGCGTGGATTTATGTGGGTGTAACGAGTTGTACTCCAGCCTGTAACAGTGTGCAGGCAGCAGCAGAGTTTGCTTTGTAGCTCCTCCTAGGATGCCTAGAATTTATTTGATATCACCTGCTTTTTTAGAACAAGGGTCTGGTTGAATGCTAAGGGTGAAACTTGCCAAACTGCTGACCACTTACCGGGTGTTAGAAGCGCAGATGCTGCACAGGGGAGAACCAAGAAAGGTCACTGAGGGCTGAGGTTCCTGTTCTGAAGCAAATGCATAGACCACTGCAGACAGTAACATCCCCTTGGAGGCTTTGGTCCCGTCCCCTCTAGGAATTCTTGAAGTGCTCACATCCTGTAGAACTTGGAGGCCTCTGTCTCCTAAGAGGAGTTCCAAAGCACATAAAACAGAAGTGCTCCAAAATGTAACTGAGATTTTTTAAAAAGCTTTCATCGGAACCAAGCAAGATGTCTTTACCATAAAGGGACAAGGAAACAAATTCTTAAAGTCTCAGGGACACAATTCTGTTTCTAATTAATTCAAGACTGCAGTTTGCTCTCGCAGTCGTTCCTGATGTGGCATTAGTTTGGAGAGCAGTGTTCTGTGAGCGAGACTCCATTGCACCATCGTTTGTTTAGCAAGTGGGAGGGCACTGGAAAAGCGGGAGAGTATTTGGAAAAGCCACACGTGACTTTGCGGAACTCCCAGCTGGCTGGCCCAAGATCAGGAGCCTCAAGCCTGACACCTTTCCATATTTCAGAACCAAAACCGAAGCAGGAGGGCAGATATTTACCCTCCCAGCTCTGTGACCAAGGCAGCAGCCGGAGCTGTTGATAGGAAGGGCTGGCCCCGGGCAGTGTCCCGGAGGAACTCTGTTATTCCGTCAGCTGTGCCCTCTAGTGTGGTGACAGAGAATCTCCAGTGAGAAACGCTCTGCTCAGCCCAGCCCGCGTGTTTCTGTCCCGCTATCCTGGCTCTGACAGAGGCAGCTGGGGATGTATTTAGGGAGCTCCTGCGAGGCTGGCCACTGTCTGACCCCAGGAAGAAAATGCTTTTAAAGCCTTGTGTGTGTACAGTGCTTCCTCCAGTTCTGCGACAGAACAAAATGGAAACGTGAGTAACTAAGAAAGAAATACGAATCTGGGAGCCCTGTTACTCCCTGTGGATGTGCTCTCGGGGCATCTGGAAATGCCACAGGCAGCTCTATTGCTGGAACAGATGCCAAGTGCTGGTGCTGCAGCAGTGTGCTTTGGGAGCTGCAAGGTATAGCCGTGTTCAGCACCACTAATTCTTTCAGTGTGAAGAATTCCATTCTAGTTGAACTGGAAATGGTCAGGTGTTACAAGGAGATGGGAAAAGGAGCAATGTCACATTTCCTTTTCCTGTCTTAACCCTAACCCACAGAGCTGTGGCTAAAGTAGCCTCCCTAGGAGGGATCTTGAATCTAAAATTCAAGACCCTGATGCCCTGGAGATTTTTCCAGGCGTTTGTTTGACACTTTCTGTGTTGGATCCCCACCCAAGCAGGCAGAAAAATGGGAAGGGCAAAGTATTCATGTACTTTGGAGGAAGCCCTGACCCTGACTAGCATTCTGTCCCATCCCTCTCCCATATTATTTGGAGTATCTCGGCTGTGAACACTGGACACTCTTGTGCAACATTGCACAGCAGTCAGCAGGTGGCACAGGAGGAGTGTGGCTAGCAAGAAAAGCTCTTCCCTCCCAAACAGAGAGGAGATGCTTACTGTCAGTGGCTATTAACTTCTTGAAGAGTGGTTGATTAGTAGTGAGGACACCCCAGATCCAGACCTGCTTTCCATTATCAGCCATTAAAATCTGGAAGGCAGCTAAGAGGGACCTCAGGAGTCCACTTGAGGCCTGGTGTCATTCTTCTTTAAGAACAGTGACCCAGCCTGGACACAGATATCACCCCGCAAGGTCTTACCCAGACTGAGAAGCACAGAGCACGCAGGTTTTCCATGTATTTTTAAGGACACAGGTTGTGATTCTGAGTTTGCTCTGCTGTTTTTCCATATTAGAACGCATTGCATCCTTGCTTAGCTGACTCAAAACATCTAAGAGGTCTAATGCCACTCTTTCCTACTTACCCATAGTCATCTGACTTGGAATTCCTCCTTGGGTTTGAGGTAGAGCTTATTGCTTGCCGTGCCAGTTTCTTACTGCATTTCCTGTGCTTTCTCTGGATTTCTGTACTGTGACAACAGTGCCAGTGACAGCTCCCTACATCCCTTTTCCTCCTAGATTTGTTTCCCATGAGCCATCATTTTCCAGTTTTTTCAGTTTATTAGTCACTCTGTGCAAGTCACACTTTCAATTTTGTTGTTCTCCATTCTCCATTTCCCCAGCTGGTACAGCTGCATTCCAGGTGCCCTGTCTTGGTTGGTGCCCGTTGCTTTTTACCTCCTTAGGCATAAACCAAAGTATGATATATTTGGCTAAATTGTCTCAAGCTCATCTCAGACTTCACTGAAGTTGTGGTAGTCAGCAGCTCTTAGAAATTGAACCATAGACGAGATTTTCCAGAAAAAAATCCTGCTGACAGCCTCTCTTGGTTGTTTCACATCCTGGAGACGTCATGCTTTGACTCCCTGTGGGTTCTTTACATTGTCAGGCCCATAGAAAAATGCAGCATAAAAGGCAGGTGAAGTGTGGTATTATTTCACACTCTGACTTAGGCCAGACCTTTTTAGAGATTCTGAATATGGGTGTTGATGCCCCCATATTTTAGATGCTGCTTTCCTGAAAGCTGCAAAAAAATTGTATTGTTTTATAAATCACATGATTTAATTCAGAATGAGGTGGGGGAAGTTGTGTTGTTTTCTGTGTTGCCTGGCTGCTTACCGTGTGGGGATTCTTGGGAAAGGATTCTCCCAAGTGGTCTGTAAGCTCTGGTGGTAGTGCTTATCTTCATGACCTGAAGTTTGATTACAGGTCTGGCGTCGCAGAGTTGCAGGGAGGTACCTTCACTGGTGGTACACGTTTTTTCTCCCTGAAATAAGAAGCTAGGGATATAAAATAAGGCAGCAGCAGGAATCTTTGGCGTGCTTTGAGGTGCAGTTTTGCTGCCATCAAATCTGCGCATCCTGTTCTGAATCTGTTCCCGCAAGTTCCTCTTTCCCGGGTTAAGTGTGTGAGGGGGGCTGTCGCTGGTCACTTAGTCATGTGCTGCTCGGGT
Source organism: Oriolus oriolus (assembly GCA_013400235.1). Taxonomy (NCBI): domain Eukaryota; kingdom Metazoa; phylum Chordata; class Aves; order Passeriformes; family Corvidae; genus Oriolus; species Oriolus oriolus. Next base: position 430,763 of record VXBT01013908.1, read on the forward strand.
CTGATGACAGGAGAAAGCGTAAAGTCCTTTCCCACACAGTCTTGTCAGAGGGCAGGGCGAGCCCTGAGCCAGCACCCGATGCAGTGGCTCTGTCCTGAGGCCCAGGTCACATGCTAGAACCATGGGTGGGGGGGCATTTTTGCTTCCCCAAAGTGTTCCCTTGGGTGCCATGGGACACAGCTGACCTACACAAGGCATTGCAGAGTGTGCTGAAGCCTAGTGGCTCCAATCCTAGGGCTCAGCTCTGCTTTTGGCCTATATTTAAGATATTAAATACTCAGAATTGAGGCTGGCAGGCACCCAAGTGCAACATGGCACTGAGGCTGGAGCCTGGGATCTGGCAAGGCATGGGGACAGAGGAGCTGGCTTCTGGAAAAAGCACGGACCTAGAAATAGCCAAAAGGTGCTGGGTTGCTTGGCTTTGTTGTCAGGCACCGTTTGCCTTCCCTTTCCCCCTCAGTGTTTTTTTCCTCAGTGCCTCTTCTGTGTGGAGCAGGCGGTACAAACAGTTGAAGGCAGCGTTGCTGTGAGCAGCTGTGAGCAGCTGTCCTGGAGGGAGCCTGGCGTCCTGCCCATCCAAACAGTCCCGGGGCTTTGTTTACTGCGCTGGGATAAAACCCTGCTGCGCACCAGTGCCGGCACATCGTGGGGCCGGAGCTGTGCCTTCAGCAGGGGTTCGGAGCCACGACCTGCTGCAGAGCCTGGCTCTGCACAGCCCTCGGGGGCTGGGAGATGCAGGGAAAACAGATGCTAAGGTAGGAGATTCCATAGCCTTCCTACCAGGATTGGACCCCTAGGATACCCGTCGTGCCTTTAAGCCTTTGCACATCGTTTCTCTCATCCCTCTCCTGACCTGGTCACTTGAGACCACCACGTCTGGCCCATTTCCAGGGAAGCTGGTGGCTGTCATGCCCTCAAGCAGTGCTGCCGAGGCCCGGGATGGGAGCTGAGGGCTGTCTCACACACAGCCTCGTTGTCTGAGCTGGCAGACAGGAGCTGTTTGTATCCGGGCTGACATACAAAGCATTTGTTTTCCAGGGGCTGCCATTGGCCAGCCGGGGATAAGGATGACTCATTCTGGGCCTACCAAGTGTGCGTTCAAGTGCAGTGGACACTGGGAATCAGGGAGAGACTTCCAGTGTGAGTCTTTTTGGTCTTTCCTCATCTGTGGCAGTGAGTTTGGTGCACTTGAAGGATGGACACCCCAGGTTTTGTGTGTGGGAAGGCTCCAGAGAGCTCAGCTGTGCTGCTGTGGAGCCACTGGCGCTGCCTGCTAGAAGGTACTTACACTGCAGAATTTTAATTAGAGTTAGTTGATCGCCTGAGTAAATCATAATGTGATGCAGGCTGGCGAGATCATCTAATTGCAGCCTTCAATCCCGATGTTCACTTCAGGGGGAAGATCTCAGGCTGTGATATAAGACAGGCTCAGAACAAAGCAGACACTGATTGTAGGTTTGCAGCCTCTCCCAAATACAGTCAGTGGAGACTGTGAAAATCCCTGTCTCCGTCTCTCTGTCCAAGACCTCCACTTCATCTCAGTAAAATTTGTTGAGAGGTGTGTGCATCTAGGCTTTAATGCAGCAGCAGACATTCTAAGGGCCAGAGCCTGCTCTTGGACTCGTTCAGATCAAAAAGCAGTCGAGAATGGGCTACAAAAAGATCAAAAAGAGACTCCTCGAGTCTCTCCTATGGAGCATCCCTCATCTTTGTATGTCAGAGTGGCATTTATGTGGGACAGCACTCTCAGGTGAGGGAAATATGTGCCATTAGTTTGCTCATTTTAAATGTGCCCTCCCTAGTGCAGTCCACCTAAACCCAGGTATAGGTTGAAACTCAGTCAAAGCCCCAAATGGAGCAAATAAATGGAACAGGTCTCTCTCTCTGCCCCCTCCCTTCAGGAAAGTCTGGGTCAGGGGCTGGAGTATTCATCCACTGCTGTGGGATTTGGGCCCTGAAGTCCCACTGACAGTTGCAGACTGTAATCTTCCCCTTTTTAGGAGGCATACACGCCACACTATAGGAAAAAAAGTGCATGATCACCATTGATTCTGTTTGAATGAGAGGTTCTTCATAATGTCTGTCATGTCCAGGGTTAGCAGGAGAGGTTTTCAAGGCTGGAGGGTAAGGTCTCTGCTCTGCAGTGTCAGATATCATGGGGAAGTGTGTGCCTGATAAAATACCTGACCTGCATAACTAACCTGACTCTGTTAGCCACGTGTGTCAGAAACCTGCCCGCTCCCTATAGCTCTCCCTAGAGTAAAAAAGGAGGTACATTTTTATGGTGATTCGGGCTTTGTTGTCTCCTTGTTTGCAAGGCAAGAGTGAACACAGTCCTGGTCTGGTTTTGCATTTCTCCAGACTTTTTTTGCCAGGTTCTCGTTTGCTCTACTGCTGGGAACAGCATGGGCTCATATCAGCTGTGTTTTTGGTTCCTCCCTGGCTGCTTCCACACTTGTGCTTATCCCTTGGCGCGCAGAGGGTGTTCCCGGTAGTCCAGGGCTGTTTGCGGTGCTCGGCAGCAGCAGAACAAGTAAACCTGGTTCATCCTGGAGCTGCCCTCAAGGGCTGTATAGAAAACTGAGGGCTTGGAAAACTGTGTCAGTCTCTGTGGGCAATGCTCAAGAGTATCAGATCAAGCACTTGAAAAGACGGCGTTCTTCCTGTTGCAATCTGCATTGCAGAAGCTAAAACCTGAATTAAGGCAGTAAAACTCTGACAGGAGGAAGCTTCACTGGTGAGATGGGCTTGGCACTGCAAGCCAGGCCCTCAGCAAACCTGTGTAAATTACCCAGACAGTGCCACTTGCCAGAGCCTCCCGCCCATCCCAGTGCGTGCCCTGCAGCTTGCTTGCCTTCCTTTCCCAGTAAGGTCTCTCTTTCACAGCCACTGGTGATGTTCTCCCACCCCAGAAGGTATTTCCTGGTTCAGCAGGGAGGGCTCTAGCACTGCCCTGTGCCAGTGCTGGAAAGGAGGTGTTTTGAATGAGGGGTTCAGGTTCGTGTGAGGGGAGAAATCCTGGTGGAAAGGATAGTGAGGAAAAGGTGGCCTGGAGCGACGCTCAGTCCCACGCAGCTTGGCACTCCTGAGTCATGAGGCTCTCGCTGCACAAGCAGATGAGTCAGGGGAGCAGCCAACCCAAGCAGAAGCAGCTGATGGGTGTGAGTGGCTGCGCTTGCTAATTTTAGTATAGCTCAAGTTACAAGGAATATGGTTGTGTGTGTGTGTGTGATTCTAAAATGTACCACATGGCCTTTATCAAAATTACGACAGGCGTGTGTGTGTGAGTGGCTTGCAGTCCACAAGGACTGCGGTTATTTAGCAGGGGAGTGTCAAAAACATGAGGGTCAGGCCCAAATTTCAGAAGGAAAAGCATTTTTGCTGCTAATCTCATAACAGTTAAAAGTATTGATTTCCTCAGAAGCAAAATTAAATGCTATTGTAGGCAAATGTCCCATCTCCTGAGATGTCACTGTCCCAAATCTGGAAGTCAAGCAGTGTTCTAACCCAAGAGCAAAGGCTACTCTTACAAAAGCACCAACTTTACTCCCAGCCCTCTCCAAGGTCGCTGATGGACCCAGTAATTGCAGTGAACTGCTTTCATGCCAGCAGTTAATTTGCCTCTGTGGGAAGAATAAATTAAAACTTGAGACAGTGAAATGTGATCACCACCCACTCACAAACCTTTCAGAAATGTCTGAACTCTCAGCTGAAATCAGGATCTTATAATTAGGTTATGATTTTATTAATTAAGCACAGAGTGCTAGAAACCCACCGCGTGTGTGCATTCTCTAGTGACAAGGATGTGTGTGAGCTGTGCAGGGAAAGCAGAAGGGCAAAGCCCCTGGAAACCTTTTCCTTGTGCGTTGCTAATGTGCTTGGGAGTTCCCCAAGAGCTGCTCCTCCTAGGCTGGGAGTGTTCTCTGCACATAAGGCTTGTGCTGCTGTCCTTCTTGGCCCCTGCTGTGGAACTGCAGCCAGCACAGGCTCTTTGTCAGGAAACTGGGAATGGGAACGACCTGCAGGTTCCCTGTAATGTGTTTAATGTCATGTGGATGAGCTGGGCAGCCAGGTACCACAGATCCATAGAAGAAAGCAGACTGCAAACATAACGCAGCAGCAGGAGACAAGTGACAAGCCTACCCAAATTGTAGACAAGACAGAAACTCGTGGAGTGTTTATTAAGTAAAGCGCTTTTCTAGTTTCAGCTGCATTTTCAGCATTGTGATGCCTGAAAGATAGGCTGGAAATAAATCCCCAAAGACCGATGTCTGTAGAGCAGGTATTTGTTTATTGCAGCGCTGGTGCTGAGGGGCATTTCTCCTCCTAACTCACCCACCTTTGTCAAGTGCTGTGGTATATTTATACAGTAAATTTTGCTTAATGTTGCTATGTCATTACAACGTCATCACATAGGCGCTGGAACTCATTTACATAGCAGGATCTCATGGTTATTAGATAATTCTTTGCCCTGCGCTTGTGCTTCCCCAATGCGAGGGTCTTTGATGAAGGCTTCTAAAGTCTTCTTTGCACTTGAACTTTTCAACTTTGTCTCCGGGGCATGCGTAGTTACAGTGCTCCTTTGTCCATCTGGTCTTAACCGGCCTAAATTCTCTGGTTTTTGGCTAATTGGCTTTGCACTTGCCAATTTCTCATTAGTACTACATGTATCTACCTCTGAAACTATACACCTGGTGAGGTTTTTTCTCTCTTTTTGTCTATTCTGCATTAAAGAGTTATTCATATCAGGTTAAATAGGTATCAAAAGTTATGATTCAGTTTATATAAGCATCAGGTTATATTGATAAAGAGTCGTGTGATATTAGGTTACATAGATATCTTATAACCCAAGCTATATAAACACTTTGTAACTTTGAGCTAAGTTACATAGACATCAGGTGAGATGAAAGTACACTTGGTGCTGGAGAGGCTGTTAGATGTCTCTGTCTGCCCCGAGGTCACAGCTCCTGAAAGAAGCAGTGCAAGGCCTGGATCCAGTCAGACGTGGTGTGAACAGGTCTGTCAGCAGTGGCAGATGATGAAGTAAGGGCAAGCACGATTCTTATCTTGGGTGTCAAAGTCCAGAGGTCCATGAAGTGCCACGGATGCACACAAAGAGACAAGGAACAATACCCCACCCTCCTGTGTGCTGTTCCAGCCCTCTGTTGTGGGCAGCATTAAACATTCACTGAAGAAATACCTGGTAGTTACTAAACCACAGGAGTAGGAGTAAGGATTTCTGGGATCTGTTCTGATTTGGCTGATACTGTGCTGTGTGATTTCCTAATTCCTTCCCTGACAAGCTTTTCCTGCCTTACATAGACCCCAAGGAGCCAAGCACCTGGTGTTGTACAAACTGAAAGAGCCACATCACAACCTCAGTAAGTCTGGCTTTTTATATTAATTAAAGATATTCCCAGTGTGCAGGACAGGACAATTTCACCATGTCTGTGCTTTCCAGAATGTGGGCCTTGTCTGCCTCTTCTCTCAGTAATATCATCACAATGCTGGAAAGGGAAGATGTGCCTCTGCTTGTTTCAAGCATCTGTAATTATGACACAGGATAGTGCCTTGAGCCAGCAGTGCACCCACTGCCTTCCCAGGCTGCACTCAGAGGTGGAGCCACTCCTCACGGGGATGTTTGCAGTGTATCATGGCTGGGGAGCACTTCCTTGGCTTCCAAAGGTAAAAAAAATTGCCAAAATAAAGAAAATAATTCACACTGAGAATCTAGAAAATCTGTATGGAGAAACGATGTGGTTCTATGCATCACATGGGTAGATTTTTATGGAAAAATAAGCCAAAAAGCTGAATTAAGCAAACGCAAAATTCTGCAGGAATCTTTGCTTGATCTATAAAGGTTTGTGCCAGGGTTCAGCTAAAATATTTTACAGTGGAAGGGAAGGTTTATGGTTTCAGAGAGAGAATTCCCATGGAAGAGTCTTTCTAAGGGGAGGGTTCTATTGCTGTAGTTAAATTAGCCTTCAAAACCAGATTCTAATTATGTACTCTGGTTCTGGTTTTTGGAGAGATGGTGATGAAACAGGGCTAAAAACACCACTCTGGAATGGAAATATAAATGAAAGAAAGCTGCCAGAACAACTTGTTTTTCTTTTTTTTCCTTTTTTCCCTTTTTCCCCCCCTTTTTTCCTTTTTTTTTTTCCTTTTTTTTCCTTTTTTTTCTTTTTTTTTTTTTTTTCTTACTGTGTGGGTGGAACCACAAAAATTCTGGTTTTCCAAACAATTGTGACAAGTGACCTCAGAACCTTTCATAAGCAAAAATATCCGAAAGGGCACTTAATAACATAACACTGTTGCTGCAATCACAATTACAGGAAGAAGTATTTATAAGGGAAGATGCTTCAGTCCCTCTTAGCAGGAAATCCACCTGATGGGCCACTTGCCCTCTTGCTCAGGAAGGCATTACTTGGATCAGTATTTGGATCAGCTGCTGGCAAGCTGCCGTCCTCGTGGTTTGGAGAGGGAACTGACTCGTGACTTGGGAAATACTAGCGCTGCTGGCAGCCTGCTGATGGGACGTGGGATGGGAGCCCTGTGTCGCAGGGCTTTCCTTCCTCTTGTGCCATAGGAAGGCCGTGGTGCAAGGGGATTGGCATGACATCCATCGCTGGGAAAGCCCCTGTTGCAGGTGTCTTTTCCTCCTGCGGGCAGTGACGGGTGGGAAAGTGAAGCAGTACATCCCACTGGCTTTTAAAAAAGCAGGTACATTGATTTGGTTTATCTTTCGGGAGCGGCTTAACTGTGTTAGTGGCAGCTGACCTGCCTTGAATTGTGGCAGAATCCGCTCCTTGCGATGCTTAATTCAGCCTAGAGGCGCTTCGCGCTCCCTGCAAGTTTTCCCCCAATAACCCTGCTGGAGAATTCCTCCGCTTGTTTTCCAGAACGCCCTTGGGCGCTGCCTACCGCACCGAGCTAGGCGCTCTAGCAGCGCCATCCCCAGCGGGCAGGAGGATTCCGGCTGTGCCAGGAATCCTTGCGGGAAGGAACCACCCCTCGTTTCTCTGGGATACGCAGTCCCAGCCCCAGTGAGCCGGGACAGCATCCCCCGGGAGCGCCGCGGTCCCTGCGGCGCCGAGAGGCGGTGGCGGTGGCGGCTCCTCCCGGCGCGGCGGGCGGGGCCCGCGGTGCGCCCGCCCCCGAGCCCGAGGCCGGCGGAGCCCGGCTGTCCCTGCTCGGCAGCAGCGGCAGCAGCAGCAGCAGCCGCAGCCATGAAGTCGCTGTGCCTCGTCACCGTGGGGGTCCTGGCCATGACGCTGCTCATCGCCAGCATCTCCCTGCTGGTCGCGCACGTCTTCCAGACGGTGGTGGATCTGCAGGTGAAGCAGGTAAAAGCATTACGACGTTTCCGTCCCGGTCCTTGTTTACCGGTTTATTCCTTCTGAAAATAGCCGAGGGAGGGAGGGAGGGGACTGGCTCCTTCCTTGCAGCAGCTGTGGGTGGGTGGGCAGGAGCATCCCTGGGCTGAGAACCACCTCCTGCCCAGCACCACCCGGCTGGGCTGGGGCTCAGAATGGAGCTCTGGCTGCACTGGTCCCTGGGCTGGGTAAAAATTGGGTGAGGATGGGTAAAAATGCCTCCTGTTGAGGCAGCTTTGCTGGCTGTGAGGCAGCAGCTGTAGCGAGAGGACCTCTCCAGAGCAGCAGCAGCTGAGGGGAGCAGTGGACACCTAAAGCACCCCTTCTTTTTGCCACCTCTGTCCTAAATTACTTGCAGCTTTCATACTTGTTCTGCTGCTCCATTTACTGCTGCCTCTGGAGCACAGCCAGAGGTGCTGTGGGCTGGAACACGTGGTGTCTCCCAGTTCCCCAGGCTGGGCGATGGCAGCGAGGCATTTCATCCTGTTGTTCCACACTTGGGGACACCCATCCTGGCGTTGCTGTGGATGCAGAGGCCTGCACTGTTTCTGCTCTGCCTAAGCTTTTGTTTCTCTCCCACCGTGGCTCTGTGCATTTTTCCAGTGGTCCAGCGAGAAGGGTCAGCTGTGTTAGCAACTCCTTTGCAATTTCTTTGTAAATGAACAGTTATTTATCTGTCTTTCTGAGGAATATCATCTTAGTTCTTATTCTGACCAAGAAACCAGGAATGCTAACCAGTGAAGGGATTTGACCAGTGCTGTGGTCTAACTGGTGACCAGGAGATCACCTGTGATCTCCTAACCTGCTGTTCTTTCCTCTGGGCTGTGGACAGGGAGCATTTCCTACCACGGAAACTGTGTTGTCTTAACTTAAATCAGTTTGGTTTGGCAAGCGCAATATTAGGTTGGGAGCGAGCTTACAGCAGGTTGTGGCACTTGGAAGCGCAGCTCCGTGCCCCTCATCTTGGCTCTCCTTGGGAAGGAGTTTGCCATCCTCTGCATCCCAGAAGTTCTACTGCCGAGTGTGGTGTTCTCGCTGGAGCAGTGGGGTGAAAGCAGTGGTTTGGAGCAGGACTGTCGGGAATTAGGCGTGATCCTCCTTACGCGCATTATCTCCCGGCTGCCTGCTCCTTCCCCGGAACGGTGCCTTATGTAAGAGCAAGTTGGTATTCGCTCAGCAGGGCTTTCGGTAATGCAGGATAAAGTTTCCAGAGCTCAGTCTTTTCCTGCCTGCTGCTCTCCAGCTCGTGCTGGCACACATCTGGATTGCAGGGAATGAGGCGTCCGGCTCCCTGCGAGAGCTGCCAGCTCCCTGCTGGCCTTCTCCAGGAGCCACACGCCCCCAGGCTGGGGAAGCACAGCTTTCAGCCCCAAAGCAGGGTGCTCCCGGTCACTCTGCTGATCTGGCTTCTTTCCACATTTGCTTTACCCCACGTGAGCTTTCCCTCATTCGTGTGTAGTCTAGAAAGCTGCTGTCTCTTGTGTAACAGTGTGTGTAGCTTAGAGAATCTTGTGCAAATAGACGAATCTCAATTTGCCTTTGAAATGGGGCAAGACCTGAGCTTTTGCAAGGAATTCCTGTTCCTTTGAGGGCTTTCCAGCCGTCCTGAAACGGAGCTGCCTCACAGTGAAGGGCTGTCTTTGCGGTCTCAAGTGCAGCTGGAGTGGAAAGCTGTGTTTTGGAGCAGCTGAAGCACCTGTGTCTCCAAACCCGGCACCTGTGAACCGCTGAGGATGGCTCTGCTTTCACAGAGGGTTGTGTGCAGCAGCCTTTCCAGCCAAAGGCAGGGTCTGGGATGCAGGGAGGGTGTGGGAAGAGTAGGAAATCCAACCTGCTGTCAGACATCAGATCCCCTTGAAAATCAGTGGGCAGATGTGTTGTGACAAGAACAGTAGCAGTCCTTTTCCCAGAAGGCATTCAAATCTCATCAACTTATTCTTTATTTGCCATTTTATTGTATTTTTGTGAACTAAACGTGCCATCTCAATCAGATGGCCAAAACCTGCTTGTTGCCGGGGCCCAGCACCTGAAACTCCAGAGAGCCATGGGAAAAAACTTAAAATGAACAAGGATGAATCTCCCCCAGGAGAAGGGCCTTCCCAGCTGCCAGTGGTGCTGCCTTGTGCTCTGTAATGAGTAGATGCTTGCATTTTTATTGCCATAGGTGTCCAGTTGATGAATATAACCTAATATTTTTAATATATTTGTGTCTATATATAAATGACCTTTGAGCTATGCTCCTAATTTCAGACTTGGAAGTCAGTCAGTCCTTTGGTCCAAGTGTTTTCTTCATGCCACATCCCTTATGCTGATAATTTTAGAAAACACTTAGTCTTCAAACCCCTTGAAATTCCACTGGACTTGTCGCCGGCCGTCTCTCGAGCTGAGTTGGCTGGAGTGTTTCAGGCCCAAAAGGACAAGGAAGATGTTTTCTCCTTTGATGTATTGATCATTTTTTGCTGCTGTTGTTTAATGCAAAATACCGGAGCTCTCAGCAGGGTTTAGTATGGCGGCCTGGCTGAAGGATCCATTGGGATTCTCCTTTGGGGCAGGGAATTCCCAAGGTGCAGGAGTAGAGAGGTCTGTTCATGCTGGTCTGAACGTTTACCCCATCGCCTTAACAAGTTGCAGTTAAACTCTGTCACAGATGAACACATAAAAGTACATCTTGGAATTAAAACGTTTAAGAGTTCCAGGGGAAAAAAAAAAGCAATTAAATTTTCCATGTAGGTTTCAAAAATGTTCAGTATCATTTCCCACTCCCACCATCACTACCAGTGACAGTTATATTTGGGAGGGAAAGCTCTCTTTTTATTTCCTGTGTGTAAAGCACAGTCAAGGCAAGGAAACAGCAGCAAATGAGTGATCTGCGAGTTCAGGGCTGGCTGATAAACAGAGTCAGCAGGAAGGATGCTTTGGAACACTGGAAATGAGCGTGGACTCCACCTGGGAAGGAGAAGCCCTGATGTCCTTGTAATATCACGTGACAGACTGAAATATCCCTGGTAACATTTGGTGAAAACCAGAACAAAAGAGCTTACCATGTATTTGACAGTTTTTGGGAGTCTCTCTGAATCCAGCTCAGAAGTTTGTGAATCTGGGTTTGCTGTCACTGTACAGAGCTATAAATAGACACTTAATTTCTGTGGAAGATCCAAATTGTGTCATGCAAATCCAAGAAATAGATCTGGAATGAGTATGACCAGCAAATACTCGTGAATACAGGGATGAGTCTCCTCGGCATGGACCATAAGAAAACAGGATCAAAAGCATCGGGCTGTGTAGGAAATTGTACATATGGGGTGTTGGTAGTTCCAGAGAAATCCTCCAAGGACCTCAGGTATGTCTGAAACACATTAATTTTTGAGCTGTGCGCAGAATACATGGGTTTAATCCTATGGGAAAAGCAGGCTGCAAGTGCAAAGTGCCACCAGCTGGCCTGGCTCTCACTGCCGTTCAGCATTACTCCTGCCATGCCAAGCTCCTGCCACTAAGTTTGTCTCTGAAACAGTCTTCTCTTTATCTCATTCTTCTAAATTAAAGTCAACGTGGAGAGAAAACGGCTCCTTAAGTGGGAAGGCCAAGAATGAGTCCTGAGGCAACTGTGGCTGATAAGACCCCATAAACATCTACCACAAGCTGGCAGCTGTCCAGCCTGCCCTGATTCTGAGCTTGCACTCACAATATTTGACTTGTTTGCTCAGAAGAATAAAAAGAATGAGTGTTGATGAGACCCATTTAATTGCAAATCATTCCCCTCCTCCCTTTCTTCCGCCTACAGGTGATGTGGTTTTCAAAGACAGAGTTTTCTTTGTGTTTATTCCTGAAAATTCACTCTGCGAGCCAGGTTTCTCTTTGTGACCACTGAAGCAGTTCCAGTGTTATAACTACATGAAAAGCCTTGATTTTGGCAGTGGGGACGCCTTATAGGTGGAGTGAATTTTATCTAAAATGGGATAGGAGTAAAATGAGAGATTTGAGACCTCTGTTAAGGAGCTCTACATGACAGCTGTGGTTGTGACTTTCCATATAGCATTTATATACTGATAAGGGGTATCACTGAGGAAGGGGAATAATTAGTGTTTCATTTCTTAAGTGCTTCTGCTATAAAATGATGGTTTATAGCTTGGTTACAAAATAGACTGACAGACCGTGGGTCTGGAGATGCATGTGCTGACATTGCTGTAGGAAAGAAATTAAAGACAGAGGGCAAACAATCTTTCCCCTATTCCAAGACCTTGGAAAGGCACAAATCCTAGAGTGCCTATGTGAAAGAAATTTGTCGTCCACAGTTTTTCTCACAAGCCACTGAAAAACAAAGTCTAATTGCTTTGGAGACACAATCTCACAGCTGTGTTGGAATCTGACATTCTTGGGCAAAGAAATCATAAAGGCCAGGACTCCCTTGGCCTCCCACTGTTGAGTTCTACTTTTATCTGTAATGTTGGCACGTATTGTGGTGTCTTGCACCAGTTGGAGGTTTTTACTGATGCAGGAAAGGAGACAGGGTTGCTGAGTAATAGCTGATCAGTCTGCATTCTGAAAAATGCCAGGCAGAGTTGTCTGTGGGGAGAAGTGGAACTACAAACCAACCAACGTCGCCCCAGGCCTGTGGCCAGGAGAGCAGATGCCTGGGCTGATTGATGTTGAGTGAGCTGCTTCAAAGTAAAGCAGATCTAGAATTGTGGTCTTGAGTCTTACTGCCTGTGCTTGTTCCCAAGGCATGGAACTCCTCTCTTTCCTGTCAGTATCATGCAGCATCCCAGCATCAGCAGCTGATCTGCCTTTCTCTTGTTTCAGGGAACAGTACTGAAGAATGGCACGGAAACCTTTGAGGCCTGGGAGGACCCTCCCCCCCCAGTCTACATGCAGTTCTACTTCTTTAATGTGACAAATCCTTTGGAAGTGCTCCAAGGCGCTACTCCTCTCGTAGAGGAAATAGGACCGTACACCTACAGGTAGGAGCCTTTCAGGAGTTCCACGCTTCACAAAAGCTGTGGTGTGTGAGGAAGCCAAACTGTGGGATCCAGAACGTTTGGGATCCCGTTCTAGGAGAAAATCTAGGTGTTGATGTGTGAGGGAAAGTTTATCCAGGGGAGCACGGTCACAGCTCACACAGACAGCCCTGCCACTTGCGACCGGTTTCAGATGAAGCCAGTGACTTCTGTCAGATTTTGGGCAAAGTTGTGGTGGTGTGCTGCTGTTCCTCAGATGCTGAACGCAGAGGAAGCTGTTGCATCCTGGCCTGCTGTCTTGTGAGCTGGGCGATGTTTGGGAGGCTGGGGAGAGGAGTGTTGCACAAAAGTGTGACTCGTGCTCACTCAGGAGTTGGTTCCTAGCTGGAGTTGCACAATCCACATGGGTAAAATGTGGCCAGAAAAGCAGTTAGGGTGGTACTAAAAGGGTCTTCCTGAGCCAACCCTCACTGCAAAACCTGCTCATTTCTAGTGATGAATTTACTAAGGCCACGTGCACTGTTAGATATTGTCCAGCCCCTAGAGCTGTCTTGTGTGGCATGGAGAGATTTTAAAGTCACCTTACAAACGAGTTTTCCTTTAGAGCTGTGTTCTACTCGGCTGCCTGCAGCCCTGTAAACCAGGAGCAGGCCTGTGGCAGGAAGGGTTGTGGTCTTGGGAGTCCCGGTGTTGTGAGGAACTCCATCACCATGGCAAAAAGGTGGATTCCTCACTGTCAGCCTCACTTGTGGTCACACAGGCTCGTCCATGCCGGGCAGTGGCTCAGTGCCAGAAGGAGCTGTCTTTACCTAAGCTGCAAAATGATCAGAACCTGTTGGTATTTGAAAAAAATGCTGGAATGAAAGCCGGGAGCCTTTGTGGGAGCCTCGGTTTCTGCCTCTCAGTTTCCTTCCTCCCACACCTCAGCTTTGCTTCTCCCTCTGCCAGCAATCCCTTCCTGTCTCCTCTGCATTCTAATCCTGCATCTGTTTAGCCCAGGCAAACTCCATGTGGTACTTTGGCAAAATCCCTGCTATTACAGGAGCCAGTAGAGCTGGAGAAAAGATCCACAAGCTCTCAAGTTCCCAAGCTTTCCTTCAGGTGTGTGTAGCATAATGCTGGTCACTAGTCAGCAATGTGTTCTGTGTCAGGCCGATAAATAGGACCAGCTCAGGATTCACAGAGCTGCAGGGAACCACACAGGCTGGTATTCAGTCCTCCTTGCCAGCTCCTTCTTTTCCCTTTCCTTAGCTCCGAGTCTCTCCTGGGCGTCACACGTAGCCTGCTTTGGGAAGCTGCACCTTGTCCGTGCGGGAGCTCGGCAGGGTGGATGGGGCTGGTGTTGTACTGGCTGGGTTGGTCCGTGCCCCAGGGGAGGCCCAGCCTGAGCTGCTGGTTTGCTGGGAGAGCCTTTCCCTGCATCCCACGCCTTGGGCTGGCTGCGAGTGGCTCCCCGACGCCAGCCCTCCCCGCAGTGTTCTTGGTGGTGACAGGGAGGGAAGGAAGGAGGCTGCACATTCCAGTTGCTTCTGGCTTGTTTGCTTAGCCTGATTCTGGCATGTCTGGACAGGATTCCCCTGTGCTCTGCTCTGTCTGATAGAGGAAGAAGGAAAAGTTAGGAAGTGGAGAGCTCTCTTCCAGCAGGTTCCATAAGCCTTGCCTGGCTGCGCCTGCAGCAAGCTGTCAGCGCTGGGTGGGGAGCAGAGGAGGCTGTGGGAGCACAGGGAGCAGGAAGGGATGTTCCAGCCATACTGCGCGCTCCAGCCAGGGAAGAAACGTCCAGTCGGTTTCACAGGCCCTGTGTAGCAAAGCACTGAAGACTCATTTGGCTTTAGCATGTGACAGAGCACTTAAAATGCCCTCACATGAAGTGCCTGGCTCCGTGCTTTTATAAAACAGTGTATTTGGGGGAAAGGCTGGGAGTGAACTGGGCTGGGCAAGCAGAGGAAAAAACCCAGTCAGTGACAGGGAGGAGGTGGGAGGGCTCAAGAGAGTCTCTTCCTGCAGCTCGGAGTTTTCACCGGCATACATTGTAAAGCACTTGAGGCAGATTCTGTAACAGAAACGTAGTGCTGGTGTTTTTAAATCCTGGAAGTTGGACTGGCAGCATGTAAAGTAAGTAATTACAAAGTGCAAGCTGTTTATCTGCCCAAGCCTGTCCAAAGAACACTGGAATATTGTCTGGTCTTGCACACATTCACAGCTTTTTAAGTTGAACATCTTAGAGCCTCCTACTTGTATCCCTCATCAGGGAGTATTATTTTCCTCTCTAGATCTGGAGAGGTGTCTCAGGTTACTCCTGGCCTATTTTAGGAAGGCATTTCATAGCTGTCCATTTCCATCCCCTTCGTTCCAGCCCTGGGGTATAAAATAGATTGCTGCCCAAGAAGCTCTTGCCAAGTCAAGCTGGAAGAGTTGCCAAACAAAAATGTTCCCGGGTGGCAGGGATGCTGGGGAGTGGTAGAGACACTGTTTGGGTAAGGAAGATGGGAAGTGACTGGTTTCTAATAACAGTAGTTTCACAGGCCTTTCCAGTTTGCTTTAGATGTGAAAGCTGAGCCAGAGTAACGCAGCCTGTTGTGAAAAGCTGCAGTGATGGATCCAGGGCAGCCAAGGCAGAATCTCGATTTGAACTGAATGCAGGACATCGGAGCACAACATCTGGCAGAACAATTCTCCCTCATGTCTTGTGACTTGCCCAGGCAAATGTCGAAGTCAACAGCCTCCTGAGTAACTGCAGGCTGAGGAAATAGGGGGAATTTCGCCTCATGTGTGTGTGCCAGGCGGTGAGCACCCGCCTGCTATTTCCCTTTTGGGGTTTGCACGTGTGTCAGCCTGTTCTGCACAACCGCATAACCCTGGTTTGTAAAGTGCTAATGGTAATCAAATCACAACTGAGTTGTGCTGCTCGCATGTGTTTCAGGGTAATTAAGATCTGACTTTCTCGTCAGGCCAGCAGGTAGCATTTGATGTTCCTTGCCAATTGGACTGGTTTGTCAGCAATCCTGAGTTTTATCCTGCTGTCCGAGTGCTTAGGCAGGAACAGCAGCAACCTCCCAGGCCATGGGCAGTGAACAGCAAAAATTCAGTTGAATTTCTGTCGTGCCCAGGATTCCCGCTCGAGAATTAAAGGCGAAGAACTAAAATGAGGCTTGTTCTGTGGTCGTGTCACACGTAAGCCCCAGTGCCAAGTGCTCTGAAGCCAGCAGAAGGATTCTGGTAGGTTCTCAGGTCAATGAGACACACACAGCCTGCATCTTTCCGGGAGTGAATTTTGCCTGCAGCAGAGGCAAAAGTTTTGTTTTCAAACTGGACTTCAAGGGAAATCTCATATATGGTGCCTCTAAATCCTTCTGAGCCGTCTGAAATTGTTGTCCTTCCTTTGAGGTTTTTAAAGACCAGGCAAAAATATGAAGTGCACGTAACATGGGGGGTGGCATTTTTGGAAACGCCCCGTGAGGTCTGCCTCAGCTCACACTGACACAGCAGGGCATTCCTGTCAGTGAGAGAATCTACTTCCAAAGAACTGAAAATCCCACCTTTTAGGTGCTTAAAGCAGTAGAACAGCCATAAGTTAATTGCAATTCATGCTGTGTGTACTTAGTTTAACTTGATTAGAGAACAAACTCTTGCCTTTCAGGGAATACAGGCCAAGAGTGCACGTCCAGTTTTTGGACAATGGAACCAAAGTGTCTGCTCTAAACCCAAAGACTTACGTATTTGAACCTCAGAAGTCAGTGGGAGACCCTGAAGTGGACCTGATCAGGACAGTAAATATTCCCGCAGTGGTGAGTTCTCTTTCATTCCTGCTTGGAATTAATCCTGACACACTTCAGAACTAGTAACGTCTTGCTTCATCCTGTCTCTCCCTTTTCTAGTAGATAAATGTGGTGGAAGAATGAGAGAGGCAGCTCATGTCCTGGGCAGATGCTGGTCTCAGTTTGGGGCTGGACTGTTGTGGGGGGTTTATTTTGTTCCTCCCTCTCCTCACACCTCTGCAGTGTTAGTGCCTTCCTCTGATGCTAAGAGATCACACACTCTCCAGGGACGAGGAGAAATCAGGCTTGCTGGGCTTCCAAGAGTCAGTGAAACCAGGGAATTAATGATGTCAAATACCTAGGAGGAACTCTGGCTTCTGCGTGAGGAAGTTAGGAAAGCTTGGGGTTATTTGGTCAAAATTGGAGAAGCTGCCTCCAAGTCTGCTTCACAAACCAGAAGGAAACTACAGCAGAGCAGTTTCAGATGGAGCTGAATGAAAAGGACTTCTCAGAGTAGAATTAAAGTTAGAAATGCACCCCAGACTGTGCCAGGTGAAAGAGAGTCTCGTTGTGGTGGTCACAGTCAGGCCATTATTTTGGTCTCATACAGGGATAGCACAAGAACAAGCAGAACCAAAGGTGTCACAGTTTCCAGAGGCAATCAGGCTGTACTCCAGCCCTTGGGGGCGTGACTCAGCCTTTACTCTCCATCCTGGTTTAATTTCAATTGCAGGGTACATTCATTTCAACTTTTTCCCCAGCGTTTCCAAAAATGCCTGGTTTTATGAATGAGTGCAGAAATGCCGTGTGTACACTAGTAGATAGGGCTCAGCTTACTGAAAGTTGCAGACAATACAGACACTGTATTTTCAATTCCCCCCCAGGCATCTCGTGGTGGTAAGGATTATGTCTCCTTCAGATTTTTGGCTGTGATGTACTGTAACAGGCAGTATGAGAAGAACCACAGGTTGGTTAGCCCAAAGAAATGCCCTTCTGTTGTTATGACCTCTTTAAAGGCGTGCTGTAAACCCACTCGTCAGCTAGAAAGGAAATAAACGTTATTACTGTTTGCATTTTGGGAAAACGGATGTGCGGTGGTGAAAAGTGTCTGGATGCAGCTGATCGTTTATTTCCCAATAAATCTGACCATCGCTCCCTCCTTGCAATGCCCTGGCAGACTGCCATGGAGTGGACCAGGTCAACCCCTCTGCAGTTTGCCACGGAGGTGCTGCTGCTTCTGTACCAGGAGTCCCTGTTCACGGTCCGCAGCGTCCACGAGCTGCTGTGGGGCTACAAGGACAGGCTGCTGTCCACCATCCACGTCCTGCATCCCGAGATCGACCCCGTCTTCGGGCTCTTCAACAAGGTAACTGGATGGCCACGCCCGCTGGCGCTTTCCCTGCGGAATGACGGCACTGCCGCGGGGTCTGGGCTGTGAGAGGGGTGTGCCTGCACTGAGCCAGAAGGTTGGGGTGGCAAAGGGGTGCTCCCTCTTCAGTTTGCCTGCATCTGGGCACTGGGTGGAAGGTATGGATAAGCTTTCCAAGGAGAGCCCCCTCCACTGTTGTGGGTGTTTGCTTGAATAATGTGGGCTTTGTGGGGCCACTTGTGCAAACTGCTAGAAAAACACCCCGATTTCCTTAGTAATTGACTGGAATTGGATGTTATGTCTGTGCTGCAGCCATTCCTGGCTTCCACAGTGTTTCTGGTCAATTTGGGCTGTGGGGAATCCTTGCTTTGTGGAGATGTCTGCAGTGGTGAGGTTATTTC
Source organism: Oriolus oriolus (assembly GCA_013400235.1). Classification (NCBI taxonomy): domain Eukaryota; kingdom Metazoa; phylum Chordata; class Aves; order Passeriformes; family Corvidae; genus Oriolus; species Oriolus oriolus. The sequence goes on from VXBT01013908.1 coordinate 448,622, forward strand.
TGTGGGGTTATTTTCTTTCTGAGGGCTCTTTATTCAGGGGCAGCTCGCAAAGGGACAAAAGGCTCATATGGAGTTGTATTTCCTGCGCTTGGGAGGTGTACGGATCTTGCCTGGTCACTTCCACCTTGCTCCTGTACAAGGTGGAGTTTAATGAACTGCACAGATCTCAGGGGCAGTCCGTCACTCCTGGGGTGGATTTGGAGTGGTGACAACTCCTGCCACCCCATTGCAGTGACCAGCCAGATGCCACAGGATGAGTAGAGCCACTGAAAACTGTATCTGTTTGCAGATGAACGGAACTGATGATGGAGAATACGTTTTCCTGAGTGGGGAAACGAACTACCTGAACTTCTCCAGGATTGTGGAGTGGAAAGGAAAAGAGTAAGTTTTTCAGAGGGGTGTTGCCTCTGTCAGAATCTGCCCCTTGCTTGCCCGGTGCCAGTTTAAAGAGATTGTAGGTGCAGTTTAAACCCATTTCAATCCCTTTTCTTGTTGGCAGAGCTGAGGCAGGAGGAATTAGCTCTGTGCAGGCCTGATTACCATTTGTTTAGGCCAGGAGCTGGCACTGCCTGACTGCTGCTCAGGGATCTTTTAGCCCTTGCTCTCTTTACTCCCCTTTCTTCAGGTCCTTGAGCTGGTGGACAACAGAGACGTGTAACATGATCAATGGCACGGATGGGACATCCTTTCACCCGCTGATCAGCAAAGATGAGAACATTTACATCTTTTCTTCTGATTTCTGCAGGTAAGAAGACAGTGTTGCTAAGACTTTAAAGCAGAGCGTTTATGTGCATTTCTCTTGAGGTGTCATGTTAGGCTGGTGCTTCTCCTCCTGTGATTTCATTTAACAGTAGTAGTGTTCTGCATTCATTCCTGGTGGGAAGGATGAGAGTTACAGAAAAAAAACCCCCAGTGTGCAGCAAGTTAAGGATGTGTTATTTCAAAATGAAGATTTGTGAGGGGAAAATCTGGATGAAAACTGGAAGGACAGACTGGACTGCAAGGCTAGTAATGAGGGGAATGGAAGGATTTGTATGAACTTTCCTTACACTTCTTTCCTCCAAAGTCTTCCTCTGTGCTGTGCTTTTTTAGAGAACCCAGGCTGCCCTCTTCAGAGACTCATGACTTACATGATGCTGTCTGAAATGTACCAAGAAAATCTTGGCGTTTTCCTCCTTATATAACACCTTGTCTCCTCTCTTGCTGATTTCCTGGTGTGCGAAGAACAAAACCCATCTGAAATTATTTAAATCGATACAGCTGCGCGTTAGGCTAAATTCAGGACGTGCCAGGCTGTTCTGTCTTCCACGACCGTGTTCCTTTCCTGGTCCCTCTCAGCAGAGGTACCAGCACTCGCACAACACGCAGTAGTGACATGGGGACCGTCAGCAGGATGATGAGATGTGTGTTTGCTGATCGGAGCCTGTTAAATTCCATGCAGAAGGCATTGGGAATGCAGACTGGGGCAGACACACAGGCATCGGCGGGGAGTCGCACGCGGCTGGGCTCGGTGTGTGCTGCAGCCTGACACACCTGGCTCTGCTTCCCTGCAGGTCCCTGTTCCTGGTGTACGACAGCTCGGGAGCCGTGGCCGGGGTGCCCACGTTCCGCTTTGTGCCCTCCTCCATGGTGTTTGCCAACACCTCGGTGAACCCCGCCAACGCCGGCTTCTGCGTGCCCGCCGGGAACTGCCCCGGCACCGGCGTGCTCAACGTCAGCGTCTGCAAGCAGGGTACGGCCCAGCCGCGGGGGGAGGTCCCAGAGACACTGGGGGTTTGTAGCTCCACAAGGGGCCCTTCTCTTCTCTGCAAATGGCTCAGAACTGTGAGGTCCTCAAAGGCTTCCCTGAATCCTGCTCGGCCTGTTTTTAGGTGGTGACTTGGTGCTTTTGCATTCCAGGTGCTCCAATATTTCTGTCAGCTCCACATTTTTACCAGGCAGATCCAAAGTTTATAGAGGACATAGAGGGCATGCATCCCAGAAAAGAATACCATGAGACATTTCTGGACATCAATCCTGTAAGTGCAGCCTCTTTTCAAAGGTTCTGTAGGTGAATGGATCCAAGCACGTGGGTTTAGGTCACCTCCTTGGATGGTGTGTATTGGTGTAGCCCCCCTGACCTCAAGGAATCTGAGCTAGTTCCATGATGCTGGATGGAATGGGAGATCCCTTTGGGTCAGCTGTCCTGTCCCAGTCCCCTCCCAGTTTCTCACACACCGCACCCACCCACTCCCTGGCAGGGCAGTGTGAGAAACAGAAAGGGCCTGCAGGCTGTGCAAGCGCTGCTCAGCAATCACTGCAACATCCCTGTGTTACCCACGCTGTTTTCATCACCCTTCCAAAACACAGCCTGATACCAACTACTGTGGAGAAAATTAATTCTCTCCCAGCTAAAACCAGTACAGCAGTGATCTCTACACCCCACGTACAAATGTGGGTCGAGGAAAAGAGCACAATCACGAGCCACCTGGTTTACAGAAACATTGCTCTGACTCATCGGGCTGTTATGTGCAGCTAAAGCAGGAGGAAATTCCACAGCTCCTCTCCTAAGGTCCAGTGCAGATCCTGCTGTGTGGTGTGCACCAGGCTCTTCCTGCATTCTCACAGTTCTCATTCTTTCACCTTTACTGGTTGTTCTAACGCTGATCTCCTTTATTCCCCAGCTGACAGGGCTCGTCCTGCAGGCAGCCAAGCGGATGCAGGTCAATGTTCACGTCCGAAAATTACCTGAATTTTTGTAAGTGTTCTCTGCTGCCGGGTGGATGTCTCAGATCTCAGCTAATACTCAGAATGAGTTTTTCTGCAGAGTTCTGATGGAATATGTGTTGTAGAGAGGAAGTGTGAGACACAGAAGTCCAATCCAATCTCAGAAGGGGCAGTATCCTCTCCTCTCACAGATCAAGCAGACTCTGTAGTTCCACCTGCAGAGTGAAGAATGCTGAATGGTAGCTACTCCTCCTGCTCAGCTGCAGGGCTGATGTTTACTGGCACAGCTTGCCTGTAATAACTGAAACAGAAGTATTTTGTCTGCCCAGTCCCCTTGGGAGAACCAGTGGTCTTCCTTCGGGGTTGTTTCCCAGTGCCCAGGAGCCGTCACAGTAACACAACTCCTGCCTGAGCTGGGATTCCACATGTGCCAAACGTTGGGGAATTTGTGCTGCTGTGCCCGTGTTGCTTGGACAATAGTTCCTGTGTTTTACAAATAGGAGTGACCTTCAACGACAGCTTAGCTCAATTCCTGCTGCCTGGCACAAATCTGTCACTCGGTTACGAATGAGCCCCAGATGGATCCTTGTCTTTCACTGCCCTCCGAGTCCCGAAATACACCCTGCTCCCAAACCAGAATTTATCCATCTTGGAGACTGAGATTGTCCTACTCCAGCAGGGAGGTGAAAACCCACAGCAAAGAGGAACAGCCCAGAGGTTTTTCAGGGACACTTTCCTTGTTCGTTTTTCTTGTATAATCTGTCTTCGCAACCCTCAGGCTGAAAAGTTGCAAACCCATAATTTTTTATTATTGCTTTTTCTTCACGCAGTGAAACAGGCAACATCCGAACGCTGATTTTCCCAGTGATGTATATAAATGAGGTAAACAGTTTTGTTGTGTCTTTGCAGCATTGTGGCATGTTAATGCTTGCAAAAATACCCTCTGAGCTAGCCAGAAAAGAAAATGCTGATTTTCTTGTTGTTTTGTACAGTGATAGGTAGGAAGCTGTTGCTGTTTCTTAACTAACACCCTCCTGCTGCTTGTTGTAGGGTTAAGTTGAGCCCTGCCAAACACGCTGAGTCAGACACTCCTTGTAAACTCAAAGGAGTTGGCCGTGAGGAAAAGGGGTGCTCAGACAGAGGCAGGACTTCACGAGATCACAGCTTTTTTTGAGTCATCTGTTGTGACTATTCCTGTGCTGTAGTTGGATCACTGAATTAACTGGATGCAGGGGGGACTAGTTTTGATGACATACACTATTATTCCAGGCCTGTATTAGTCCATTCCTAAACCAAAAGTTAAAAATCCCTATTTTCCTTTGAAATACAGACTAGGTGATCCCTCTGGCCCCTGGAAGAATTTTTAGCAGGGAGTATGTCAGGAAGCAGCGAAGCAGTGGTTGAGAGTTGCGGGAGTGTTGTTTCTCTGCCCTTCACAAAAGTGATCTTATAGAAAGCACAGAAATAAACTTTTTTTTTTCCCCTCTTCCTCTCTCTGCCCTAGAGTGTTCTGATTGATGAAGCATCTGCCAGCAAACTCAGGCATGTCCTGCTGGAAGCCAGTGTTGTGACTGGGATCCCCTTTGTAATCATGGCTCTGGGGATTGTTTTCGGGATTGTTTTCATAGTGCTGGTGTGCAGGTCCCGGGGGATAAGCGAAGAGGTAAGCAGCACTCGGGTTTGACTTTGCTTGCTGTACATCTGCCTGCATTTGATTTTCTTTTGATTGATTTTACCTTTTGGTGTCTTTCTGCATGTGTTTTTATATTGTTTTTGTTGGAAATGACCTTTCTAGGGAGGGGAAGTTTTAATAGACTCAGAGTAAACGCGCCAAAGCAAAGGAGCGGAGTTAATCTGAGAAGCCTGGTAAGGCAGGTCCTGTCTCTGTGCCCGATTCCGTTGCCAACAGTAGTGAAATAAATCAGCCTGTCTAGAGGACCCTGAAGGATAAGATGCAAAAACTCCACCATATTTAAGGACAGATTTAGTTGGTGTCAGTGTTCTCAGCAGAACTGCGTTGTGCCAGTGGATTATTTTCCAGAATCGTAACGCAAATTTGTGGCCAAAGAACAGATGAATTGCACAGACAACAGCAGCAGAAACTGTTCTCCAGTATTCTCTGTTTACGAGACAGCTTGTAAATCTGTTTGCGAGAAGTTCTGTCCCACATGACACACTGGCATTAAGGTGCTTGTCAGGGTGAGAGCTGATGCCAACATTTCACCGTGACAGGGTTTAGATGACACCAAGTGTGGAGCCTTGGTTAGAAGAATAGCCTGGGTTCTCTAGGAGGCTGTTTTGTCCTCGTAGTTGCTGTGGGCTTACTGTGGTCTCGTGTGTTTGGTGTTCCCTAAATGCTGTCTTATAACTTCCCTCCATGCCTGGGGGACCCCTCTGGATCAGTGGGTCCCACTGCCTCGCATCCCCATGGGACTGTACTTCAGGGTCCTATGTAGGACAGACTGGTCATTTTTCCTTTCCTTTCTCCTTTTTCTCCTTTCTCCTTTTTCTCCTTTCTCCTTTTTCTCCTTTCTCCTTTTTCTCCTTTCTCCTTTCTCCTTCTCCTTCTCCTTCTCCGCCTGCCTGTGTTATCAGCAGCTCAGCCAGGGTGTCAGTCTGTCCCACTGCCTGGGGGGACAGTCCCGGGAATTCCTGCCCCACCCTACACGCATAGCTGCAAACCAGCTCTCTTGGATGTGCTGGAACACTCTACGGGGGTCAAAATGACAGAGGGACACCTGCACTCCATGCTTTTCCTACTTTGCTTTTGTTGCTTTTCCTGCAAACAGAGGTCATCCAGCAGTTTACAGCTCCTCTTGTGATCACTGGGTGGTTCTGGCCTTCCCTCCTGTGTCAGCTGCTACAGCAGGTCCCTGCCCAAGCTGCCACCCACCCTCTGGTGCTTTCTTAGTGCAGCCCTGGCTCTCTTAGAGGGAATTCTCCTTAGAAGTAGGACCTTTTCCCTTCCCTGCTTGCAGTGTGGGCAGCCCAGCTTCCCATGGTGGAAGGTCTCTCATGGCCACGTTTAACTTGCTGTGGTTTTGTTCTTCCAGAGCACTGAAGAAGAGAGGTCCCCACTCATCAGGACGTCTTAGTAGATTTTCTTTACCCTGTGAGCTTGGAGAATCAACGATTAGAGCTGACCTAACACCGGCTGTCCCCTGTGGAGACACGGTCGTGTCCAGCGTCACTTTTTGTGGGACGGAGGTGGAAGAGAATCTGCACTGACAGCCAGGGAAGAGACTTTTTTCTCGCCAGCTGCATTACAACCTTAAAACTCCATTTAAAACTGCTCCAGATCCCGCTTTTCTCAACCCTCCCCTCTGTTTGTACCCGCGCTGGCAGCCACAGAGGATCATAACCACTGGATGGACGACCACAAGCCGACCTGATTCCCTACGGGAGCGGCACGGGTGGTGTTTGCAAACGGCCTTGGGAGTGTGGACAGCTGTCTGGGAACACAGCAGGCTCCTGGAGGGCCCCGGGACAAGGAGAGATTGGCTGTAGGCCGGGTGGTGTCCTGTCCGTAACGTGCTGCGTGTACTTACTCCAGTGTGCACCGAGCGTTTGTTACTCACGTCCTTGGTCCTGTCACCGCACATGTGTACAACTAATCCAACCCAGAGCGCAGCCTTGCGCCACGGCTGCAGCTCCAGGCGGAGCCGAGCCAGCGGCTGGAAGTGCTTTTCCATGCAGGCCACCTAACTGTTCCCACTCTGCTTGTTAGCCAGGCTTTTTTCCTTCAGGTGTGGGGTTTGTTCTGCAGCTTAAGGCACCACAGCTCGGCGTTGTTCTTGGGGTGGAGGGGACAAAGCTGGTGGGTGTTGTTGTGGGGGTTTGGTGGGAATGCAGACTTGGCATGTTTGGGATGAGAGCACTCCTCTGTGTTATGGACAGGGTCCTGAGAACTCCTGACACTTTTTTTACCTGTCAAACAGACACTTGTGTTAAAAGTCACAAAG